>OY755247.1:80552927-80765427 GCA_963576725.1 Azorinus chamasolen
TTTGACCTGCATTAAGCTGTGAACTTGAGAAATTTTCCAGATCAGAAATCGGATTAAACAAGCATAAAATTATGTTATATCGAAGTAATTCGTATGGCCCATTGCAGTTCGAGATATCGAAGTTCAGCTGTATATGCTAGTGTAAACCTTTGGAATTGATTGGTACAGCACACTGTGCAGCCCCCTCCCCTGATCAGGTGGCTCATCTGACCTTGGTGTATACTGTATGCCCATGTCCCATGTATGGGCTCATTGGAGGTTATGGATTAATACAGTATTGGGCGTCAATAAAGACACATTCTATTAGTCTACTGATGATGCACTACATTTATACAGAAAAATAGAAGTAGTTAAACCGGAATACAAGTAAACATAGTTCATATATGTTTTAGGCAGATGGCTGCTTAATGCAACTGCAACATAAAAATCGCTGAAAGAGTTGTGATTCAATATTTCCATAAGAAATGTCTAAAAAGGCTATCCATATTGATTTGGTAGCAAAACTAGAGAATGGTACCCCTTCATATGCTATAGTGAAAAGGTGGGAGGCGGAATTTAGGCGTGACAGACAGAGCATTGATAATGACGCCCTTCCTGGAAGGCCTTGTTACTGTTGCAACCCCAGAAATGATCAATGACTCTATTCTCGATAAATACGCCTTTCTACGCAAAGGTCACTTTTTGAAACAATTGTGATAAATAGAGCATTTGCTCCTATAGAGCAAACGCATTATTTATCAAAATGGTTTAAAAACTACACAATTCCCTTTCGCTAGTAAATGCTCCTTTTTGGGAGATTTATTCAAAGAGGTTAGATCTAAAATAGCCTATGAGGTAATGGGATAAAATCCATGATATTGTTATGGCTGACATTCCATTCGCACGGAAGAAGCTCTCAGCCCGTTGGGTACCAAGACTTCTGACAGAAGATCAGAAGCACACCATGCGGACTGTGCTAACCTTTACACATGAGGCACACACCTTACCAATCAGCCTTCGTATATCATATATATCAGTAAGTATCAGTATCAGTATGTCATATAAACCCCTTTGTTACCGTTAATGATAATCAGACTAATTCCTTTGCTGATGTAAGCTATATAGCTAAGATTAATTAACCTTTAACCTACTGAGCAAAATTTTGTTGGTAGATAAAGGCATCGATTTCAACAACACAGTCAGAGTATCAACAGTTTGGATTCATCTTAATCCATTTTAGTGTTTGCATCTGTCCATTGCAGGATACAGCTACAAGAAACATTATGTAACGTAGGAACATTTAATTTAGCATGTAGTCATTTGCCGACTGGTTTTGCCGGATCTAAATAACGGACAGCAGGAAAGTAATTATAAGCTATCATATCTGACATTGTTTGCAATTGCCACGTTTTAGGGACACTATAATTAATTATATTGTAAAACAACCTACTCTACGTGACACACACTCTTGATTGACTTTGCTGAGGTCATATTGCTAATGCTTTACAAAACTTTAATATTAAATGGTGTCGAAGAGAGAGAACATGGTGAGTCTAATGCTCTTTCAAATTGAAAAAAACTAATTTTTGATATAATGGACAAACGCATTTCATTTTATAGCTATAATGAACACATTCTTCCACCTAAACCTAGAATTTATTTAAGACACCTTAAAAAGGGTTAACATGATTACCATTCAATTTACGTATTTGTTCTTGCTGATAAGGCATCGAATAATGTTATTAGTATTTAACGATTACATTATATCGACGTCTTGAAGAAGTAACTTATTAATACCGAGTTATCCATGTCAGTTACTACTGACGAAAAGACCATCGTTTCAGACCATGTCAAAAAGTGTGAACAACTTCGAAGAGATATTAAAATTACACAACATAAACTTTCTACAATGTATTGGTTACCAAAACTACATAAAAACATATAAAGCGCGTTTCAATGCAAATTCTAGCTCTTGTACAACTACAAACCTGTCTATACATTTGACTTGTTGTTTAACGAAGATAAAAGAACATTTCTATTGTGATAACAAATCTGGAATAAATCTCTTCTGTTCTATAAAGAACTCTTCAGAAGTCTTAAACAAACTTAAGAACAAAATGTTTCTTGCATCCACTGTAAGCAAATGCTATGGTTTTACTGTGTGTACTTTACTGACGAGCAAATGAAATATTACACCAATTGGACTTGCTCAGAAGTTTGCGAATCACTAACCTTTCTTTCTTCTGGATAACATATGTGTACGTTATGGGAATGCTATATACCGTCAGATGATTAGTATTCCTATGAGTAAGAAGTGTGCACCGCTGGTCTCCGATTTGTTTTTGTACTGCTATGAGAGAGAATGCATGTTACGTTTGAATCCGCAATCACAAGAAGATGTTATAAAAGCCTCCAATGAATCTCCTCGATTTTTGGATGATATCTTTAACTAAGATAACCCGTTGTTTGATGTTCTGATTCCTACAATTTACCCACAAGCTAACCCTTCCGCCACTTATACAGCTTTTCTTGATCTAGACCTTAAAATTGACATTGAAATGATTTCTTCTAAAATATATGACAAAAGAGATGATTTTCATTTTAATATTTTAAATTTCACTCATCTTGGCGGACATGTTCCCTGTGTGGGGTTTATATATCTCAACTTGTTGACGATATAGATACAATAAACTAAGAACAATTTCCTCTAAATTTTATTATCAAAATCTCTCACTCAATGACATGTACAAATGTAATCACAAGGCGCTCCTGTGACACGGTATTTCATATCCTGAATTTTATGGTGATGTGATTTACAAACTTAAGATTATTGGACATACCCATTTCCTCACTTTGTTCATCAAATATGTTAAAAACTTCATTGAAAAAGGATATGAACCTATAGTACTAAAACATACTACATGTCTGGTTGTCTACCCTTTTACAGTTGGCGATCACGATAGCCTCTTTGCATGTACGCCTACAAGAAAGGTTAAGTACTCTTAAGCGACCTCTTAAATCCGGAAACGGAAGGAGGACGTCCGATATCTGTACTATTTCGTTTTTGTCATACACTTTATTACCTTTCTGCAGTTACTCTGTTTGCAGCCAAATCATTGTGTACACTATAGGTGGATACAGTTTGTTTCACTTAAATGTTTTCGTTTTACATGCACTTTGCCACTGTATTTGCCATCGCGGTTGTTGTAGTTTAGTCGGAGAGGGGATACGTTTATTTACATTGTTTGTCTTTTAGGGTGGGTGGAGTAAGTGTGAGGTCAGGCGCCCCTAAATCGGTTTAAACCCCAGTGACTTGTGTCACTGACCGTTCCAAGTCGATACTTCCATCTTCCCTTTATTTATTCTGTGTGTGTCTCTTTATGCTTTTGGTATTTACGTACATTTGCTGTGTTTTCTTGTGTTGCTGTTCGGGCGACTGTTTGTTCTGTATGTTCTGTATGTGGTGTTTTCCTGCATGAATCAAATTTGTACGTTTTGCATTTAAAGTGATAGTCTCTGCTTGTAACATGTTTTAACAATGTCTTATAATTACATTAATCATTTGTTTATATACTGAAGTATGTCGCAAGAAAACCATTCGAATAAACCCCGTAGAAGACACAATATGCATGTGTTTGATATGTTATTCGGCAATGTATTAGTATTTATTTGGCTCGAGTTTTAGGTTCTTAAATATGCTTAATTGTTAAGGTTTTTTGTCTTGATATGCGTCCTGTTATGTTTTGTCTTGTGGGTTATACCGTTTCTTGTTTGATGGTGTTTGTTGCGGTGTCATTTCGTATGTGGCTCTCCCTGTTTGACGATGTTTCCATATTTGTTAACTGTACGACCAAGGTCGATAATATTTTGTTGAACAAACATTATAAGTATCGATAAAAACGGTTTAATTTGTATCACCGGGGCATTTTTCTACACAAGTTCAAATTAACAATTTTCATACTAATACTTGAACATAACGAATACAAAGTTTTAAGATATTATTGAAAATAAGCGTTCATTGTAGAGACCTCCTCCATAAGCTTTATTCCGCTGTGGGCAGATGCAATTATTTTTACAAATATCTAATATCTTACAGTTATAAAGCATAGAAGTGTACACACATAATTCTAACCAGTTACTCCATAAATGTTCATATAGATAATAATGACCTCACGAAAACTAAGTGGATTAACCTTTATAATAACATATCAACAAAATATTTGTTATCCATTTCAGACATTGTAGAATCAAATCAATATAATTTGTTGTTCAAATATAGACGACCGTAACAAGTTTGCTCGTTTGCAAAGGTGCCATGAGTCATTCCTATCTGATAAAGAGTTAATGACACAGCATACCAGGATAGTTCGAACACTAAACCCCGATAGTTCGAACAATAAACCCCGATAGTTCGAACACTAAACCCCGATAGTTCGAACACTAAACCCCGATAGTTCGAACAATAAACCCCGATAGTTCGAATACTAAACCCCGATAGTTCGAACATAATACAAATATCAGTATCGGTATTAAAGACTTGTGACAAATTACTACTGGGTGAAGGTTATTCAGAAAGTTCCTGTAGGAGCTTTCTGTGTGACTTCAACCTGCATTAAGCGTCCGTCTGCCTAAAAATGCATTAATTGTTCATCGCTAACATTTCGAAGTATCGAGGTTTTACTGTATAAATGTTTGGTTCAATGCACCTCACAAGGCACATAGCAAACATACAATTACGTACAAATATATATCCACGAAAGCCATAGCAGGCGCCAAAAAAGTAGAATATTTACAACTATGATCACTCTCAAAAAGTACAATTCTGCAGCTGGTTATTTAACGTAAGACAAACTCTCTGCAGAAATCTACCATAAATCCATTCTTATTAAGTAACCTTACCTGATAGAAACGCATTTGGATGCTTTTGCAATTAGAGTAGACCCAGACCAGACGACTGCTGTAGTTTGCTTAAGGAATAAAGCATATTTTATAATACAGTTGTTTCCGCGGTCAAAACCAAACTTGTTCATAATGCAATTTTAATATCACCAGCTAACTGACATTCACTAATGTATCATGTCTTAACCCATTTCCCTGTTGAATATTCATTTAAAACATCCTTAATATCAGAATCTTTCACAATGTATACGTATACATGATGTTTCGATATTGACAGATACTGTAGAGCCAAATTTTTTATAATTGCATAATTATCAGACTAGACCTTGAATGGACGGCTACTACCGGAGCCGTCCGATCAGGGTTTTCACTGTTTGTAGGGGTATGAAAAGACGTTTACATGAGGGACAGGGTTAATGAATATTCAACATGTAAAGTTAAATGGCAGTATATGCTACTATGGTATAATGAGGGTATATTACATTGTACGTGCGTACCTTTAAGTTTTCTACTCTTGTTGTTGGATCATTGCCGAATATTTCCTGGGACAGGATTGTGATGTCTGTGTTGTGGACCCTGTTAACGAAGTCATCAGTCACCTGAAATACAGACAAGAATCAACCTCAACCCATTCCCTCATAAGCTATTTTAGTACCTACCTCTTTGACTAAATCTAACGAAAAGGAGCATTTACTAGAGAAAAGGAAAGAAATAGAATTGTGTTACTTTGAAATCATTGTGATACATAGAGCATTTGCTCCTATGGAACAAATGCTCTATGTATCACAATGGTTTCAAAATGTGGATTTTACAGAGGCGTCAAAAAGCGTCAATATGAGGGAATGGGTTAAAGCGAGAGTTCCTACAATAAACGTATATCTTAACCCTTCTCTTGCTGAATTTTAAAATACATTTCTCCTTCTTTACCCATGTCCTATTGTATAATTACATATATCTTCACTGTGTACATGTATTTCGCTGTGCAATCACTGCTGTGGAGTGCACTGGTTGCACATTCAACTTGTAAATAGTGCAGACCCTGATGAGACAGCTCCTGCAGGAGCTGTCTCATCTGGGTCTTCACTATTTATAGGTAGGTATATTCACGTGAATAGCAAGCGAAGGGTAAATAAAATAATCAAACTTCGGGATCAATAGTTTTGATGTTATTAGTTTTGAAAATTGAATTCTGCTTAAGCCGGTGCTAGGGGTAAAATGGTCAAAGTGAAGTTTATAGTCTGGAACTATATACATGTACATATTCTCCCGACTTCACAATTTACCCCCTGATCACTGGGTTATAAGTCGGCCATTCACATTCGGCGCCCAAAGCAGCCATGGAACATTGGCTGATTTCCCTCACAGGTACCCATTTATACACCTGGAGCAAACGCGGGATGCATTTTTTGCCCAGAAAAATTCTGATAGCCCGATGGCAGGATTCGAACCGGGGACCCTCCGATCCTAAATCTAATGGCTTGTCCTTTATTAAGCAAACACTGCTTATAAAGACATCCCTGTTTATTCATTAAGTGGTCGCATTAGAGGGGTTATACCGTACATCCTGATCAAGCTCTCGTAGGAGCCGTCTGAACAGGTTCTGTTCGGATTGTATATTGGTTTTTGTTTCTGATATAGCAAACATATTCTTGTGATCATGTCATTATGAAAATCAACTAATTGAATATTATTGATGCTATTACCTAGTAGATAAGTATTCCCGACGTAAATTGTTACAGGTAATACAGTAAAACATCCCTTAACCGGACGTTCAATTTAGTATAAAAATCGGTCTTGGAGACTGGTGGCAGGTTAATGCAGGGTGAAATTCATACAGAAAGTTCCTCTAGGAGTATCTGCATGACTTTCACTCTGCATAAAGCAACCTCCTACCTAAAAGTAGCTTAACCCTTCGCTTGCTATTCACGTCAATATATATGCCTGTAAATAGTGAAGACCCAGATGAGACAGCTCCTGCATGAGCTGTCTCATCAGGGTCTGCACTATTTACAAGTCGATTGTGCAACCAGTGCACTCCACAGCAGTGATTGCACAGCGAAATACTTGTACGCAGTGAAGATATATGTAATTACAACAGGGCATGTGTAAAGAAGGAGAAATGTATTTTAGAATTCAGCAAGCGAAGGGTTAATTCTTCTCTACTAGAATTCCGGTTTAGAATGCTGTTACTTTCCTTCGAATTATTGTTAACCTTAACGCCTTTCCAAACAGATCCATATGAGACGCTGAATAACACGGTGTGCAGTATGGTAACATTTACCTACTTGTATGACACTCTGTTATAATTTTCGCGAAAGCTTGATCGAATCGGAAGTAGTCAACACTGCACGAGATCCAAATTTGAGGAGGTGTGTGTTTTATATAGCTATTTGCCAAGTGTCTTGTCACACGCTTTTGAGAAACCATTGACCTTATGTTAAAAACATGGATCCTGATGAGGCTGTGAGTTACTCGGCACCTCATCTGGATTCTGTCTGTTTGCAAGCGCGATTCAGACTAAGCGATTATTATCTTCTATAGTTGAATTTGTGATCACATTGAATACAGTTTGGATCCAGACGAAATGCCGAGTAACTCCTCAGCGTCTCATCATGATCAAACTGTTATATACTACAATTACATTTTAAAAAATGAATTTGAAGCAGGCGACAAACGTTGCAGACGACATACCTAATAGCGAAAGAGTTAGTCTGACACGTGCTTACAGTCGTAACCATGCCTACGTGACAAATCTCACTCTCGAGGATAATATCCACTTATGTCATGCGTTTATGCCAATGTTCGTCTGCTTGATTACAAAAATCCGGATGAGATTTATACATTTTCAAGACTAAATCCTTTTATTTATTCACCAAACTCTATGTTGTAGCCATTCTTTAGAATCGCCTCTTCCAGACAAGTCTCAAGAGCTGTCACACCATCGGGTTTTGTGGAGACATCTGAGTAGGCACATACTGCTTGAATATTCAACATCAAGTTTTCTTTAATTTCCATTCAAATATATAAAAACAGCTAATTTGCAGATTTATACAGTCATTTGATTAATTCATGATGTCATTATTTCTCACGTTAAATTTCATGGCGCAAAGGGTTAATCTTCAGAATAATGAAGGATGTCGGTAAACTAGATATTATCTCCATTGACAAATAAACACAAAGGTAATCCAAATGTGAAGTAGGTCATTTCAGTTGGACTACTCTTATTTCCCTTGTGTTTTAATGAGATAGTGGTGTTAATTAATTTGGTATTTAAAGAAGGGTATATTTAATTAACCCTTAAAGTGAAGGAAACGAGTCATTAATGTCCTTTGCAACCAGTGTAGACCAAGATGAGTGAGTCCACGCTGTTTGCCATGTTATACTTTCTTCAGAAAATAATCTCTAAATATTCACCATAAGCTTGACACGTTTGAATTTTGAAATAGTCCATTTGACAACTCAGGGCTGTACGTATAACTCATAATATAAACTAACTTTAAAAGAACTGTAATTAAAGGAAGAATTTTACAAATCACATAATTATTCGATATCGTTTTATCCGCGATATTCAAAGTTAAATTTCAATGCAGTGCAAAAATATAATACCAGATGAAACTAATTAATTAGATCTACAGCTTTTGAAAGTTTATTCAAGGGAACTTCTTTTCCATTGCCCTAGCTGTACCGGGAGCCATGCTGTGACAAAACTAGCCTTTGTGACATTCTAAAAGTGTAGACACATACAATAAAACCTCTGTATAACGACCACTGAATTACAGCAAGTATTTTGTGTTTAAGGAAGGTGGATGCTTAAAGCAAGGTGGAAGTACAACAACTAATTAACACAAATTTAGTGGTCGTTATAGAGAGGTTTTACTGTAAATGTCTCCCACGAGGCCACTGATCTGGGCCTGCACTGCTTGGCATACACGAATATACATAGTATTTTATATACCGCATTTCAAACAGTATCCCTTCTTATCAGATTATCTTATCAGATAACAATGACTTTAATCTGAAATTACACATTTAACATGCCATTAAGGCTGGTTTTGTCATGGCGCGGCCCATATATATATTATCACTTTTTCTGTTAAAATATACAGTTTCAGTGTAAGCCAGTTTTAATCCCGATGCGCGACCACTTGACTTGATATGTGATCGGGATCCCAACCGTTATGGTATTATTCGCCCATGGCGTGATTCAGGTTATTATGTAATGCCCACATGCCGTGGGTGGTGTATCTTATCTGAATATGTTCAATGCCTTACCAGCAGCTCTAAACTTAACCATAAACATGTTGATCAAATATTTCTTTGAAGAATAAAATCGCATCCTTTTCCAAACATATACCATTCTGTTCCTTAGCAAAATGCAATATAAATCTAAAACGATTTGTATCTTGATTAGACACTGAGTTACTGGTAAATACAGTAGACGCTCTCTAAACTGGAATTCTAGTAGAGAAGAAATAGATATTTTTAGGCAGGTTGCTGCTTAATGCAGGTTGAAAGTCATGCAGGAAGCAGATTCTCCCCATTCAATTTATCAAACAGTTTTTATCACCGTTTATCGGGATGGATACAAAAACAGTTCACAAAGGTCATCACATATGTCTGGTGATAAAATAAAGTTCACAAACGCTTAAAAACGGTTTCCTTAATATAAGAAACAGCTCTTTTAACAAAACTTGTTTTGATATTCAATAGAGTAACGTACCTCAGACATTCAGTGTTTCGTATAGCAATCATTTGCTTCAAGTACTGATCTCCGGTTAACTTATATACAGTCATTTAATGTACATGCATGTTGGAGTGAGACATGTTCATATTTGCAAAATAGAGTCTATTAGGTGTTCTTTTGATTTGATTTTTGGTACCTTTTTCTGAAGAGGAGCTTTCTGCATGACTTTCATCCAACACTAAGCGGCCGTCTGTCTTTAAGATCGATATTTATACCAAACTGAACGACTGGTTTAGAGAGGATTTACTGTAATGCATAATAAAATCATCCTAAATACATTTGGAACGGTTTCATATATTTGACATTTCATTGTAACCATTTTATGGTTGCCATTTCATGGTCGCCATTTAATGGTTGCTATTTCAAAGAGTTTGGATTCAGGTTCTAGATGCTACATTACTTGGCATTTAGAACCTTAATCCAAATTTAATCACCTATAATTAGACCTCAAAACGTTTTCAAGATTAACTCTTTTATTTCTCCACCAAGCAGCATGGTGTGGCCATTCTTTAGAGTCGCTTCTTTGAGACGATTCTAAAGAGTTGTCACAACAAAGGGTTCTGTTTTAGTACGATTTTAGTATTTGTGTACGCACATTTTTATGTTGTTCTGTCTCTGTGTAGTCAGTATTTCTTAGAAGCATTTTATCATGTATACGGGTATTTTACACTTATACGATTTGTATAGAAAATGGACGCTCTAAGATATTTTAGAAATATTCTAAGCGTATGAACATGGGCCCACTGGACCTTCATTCTGTCAATGAATTTGTCTAACTACATCTACATGTATGCACAATTAAGTCTTACGCTTATGCGACCACATAATGTATTAACATAGGAGTCCGTGAAAGCAAGTGAGTACTTAATGCGGGCAAAAGGTAACACAGAAAACTGTTATAGGAGCATTTTGTGTCTTGCATTAACCATTCGCTTGCTGTTTACGTCAATATACCGACCTGTAAATAGTGAAGACCCAGATAAGACAGCAGTGACTGCACAGCGAAATACGTGTACACAGTGAAGTGAAGATATATGTAATTATATAACAGGGCATGGGTAAAAAGGGAGAATAGAATTTTATAATTCAGCAAGAGAAGGGTTAACATAGGAGTCCGTGAAAGCATGTGAGTACTTAGTGCGGAGCACAAGTAACACAGAAAGCTGTTATAGGAGCATTTTGTGTATTGCATTGAGCTACTATCTGTTTTAAACATCATCCAGAATTACACGCCTCCAGAAAGTTCGTATTAGTCAGACTTCACTGTTCTAATTTTCATTCTAAAATGTTTTTGCAAGATTTCTATTACCAATGTGACCTTTTGAAAATATATTTTGATGCTGCAAACAGTGCTTTACACTGTCTGTATATGGCCCATTTTATGGACATTAGGATTAAACTGGTCAATGAACCAATCGCATAAATGTTGGTCAGATTGCAAATTACAATCAACTATGTTAATCATTCTCTTTTATCTATGCCATTTGTGAGCGAATATCATAGTCCTGCGATGTAACTATCATATTAGTCACTTCAACACTAATTAACTTTTATCTGCGGAAAACTGCCATCGGCTTCCATTGGACACGTTTCAATGTTTGTCTACATAACTTTGTGCGTAAGTGTCAAACAGTTTGAACCCAGATGATTCGTTGGATGCCTAATTGTGACCTAAATGGTAAATAGTCACTAATATACCGATGATATATAAAACTTTAAAGTGAGTCTGTACTTGCAACATGTTTTAACAATGGTTAATAATTATATAAATCAATTGTTTATACGTTGAAAAGAAGGATATCGCAAGAAAACAAAAGGAATAAATACGAAATAAAGAACAGCGTTCATGTGATTGAATGTATTTTTCTGCTCACGTTTTAGTTTCGTTAACTACGTTAATTATAGAGACTTCCTCTTTAAGAATGCACTGTCAACTATAAAGTTGCGTGCCATTTCATTTTTATACTAAACCCCTACAATGCGGTAAAATAGCCACTTTGCGACCCGAAATTATGCCAATTTGAGGTGGTCGCATTAGAGGGGTTTTACCTGGGACTGTACTGTTTTCAATTGTGCCAACAGGCGACATTGGCGCCGAAAGAGTTAAAAGATGTCCATATTTTCAAAACGGAGTCTTTTTGATTTCCGGTACCTTTTTCTGAAGCTTGATTGCAACAGTTCTCCACAGAGTTTCTATAATATTACTGTCTGTGGACCGTGGGGGCCAAAACATACCAGGGATGCTGTTTGCCTGTTCCCAGTTAATTGTCTCTCTAGACGTATGGCCAGGACTAGAGCATTGTCCTCCTGAAAGATGTAGGGCCTCCCTGATTCAAATGTAGCAATTACAGGCCAAAGATTTGTGCCAAGTATCTCAATATACTTTCTGAGATGTATTGTTCAATTTTTTGGAGCTACATGTAGTGTTCCTACACCATCAAATGTTATACATACCCAAAACATTACACCAATACCAGGGACCCCTTCTACTTTGTAAAACCCAAGACAACTGGGTTTCCATTTTTCCTCAATAATTCTCCAAACAAATGCCCCTTTATCAACACCTATCACAACCTGGGTATCATCAAAAGCAATCACTTTAAATCAGCCCTGCTGAACAGTCCATTTTAAATATGCTCTATAAAATACCCTTCTCTTCTGTCTACTTTTGTCAGAAATAGTTGTCATTTTATTTACTACTCTTCTATAATATCCATGGAAATGACGTATTTTTTAACTGCGGTGTATATTTAATTAACCCTTCGCTTGCTATTCGCGTCAATATACCAACCTGTAAATAGTGAAGACCCAGATGAGACAGCTCCTGCAGGAGCTGTCTCATCAGGGTCTGCACTATTTACAAGTTGATTTTGCAACCAGTGCACTCCACAGCAGTGATTACACCGCGAAATACGTGTACACAGTGAAGATATATGTAATTACACAACAGGGCATGAGTAAAGAAGGAGAAATGTATTTTAAAATTCAGCAAGCGAAGGGTTAATTCATGTGTAAAATCAGTACTAGCACTGGACTAAAGAATTCATTTTTTCTGTCACGTTTCCCAACCCGCTTATTTTCAATAAAATGTTCAATGTTTTCAACCTGTTTTGCTCTATTTAAACACTTGTACACTGCGAATCTACTTAACTTAAACAGTTTGTCCACTAGAATAGCACTGTTCATTTAATTGTATTATATAATATCTGTTTTGTGGATAGTGTCAAATATTTCCCTCTGTTATTCAAGACAACTCCAGCAGACGAATGTATGAATGTAAACAAGAAAAGTATCTGTCGTGTGTATTTTTGCATGGTGCTTACATAAATATATGCCCTGCAAAAAGTCACATATTTTATATTCATGGTTGTTTAAGTAGTAAAAAACTCATTGCTGATAATAGACTTCTACGAAATCAATACTGCAGCCGCCATTTTATGACTTTGATTAAGCACATATATACAGTAAAACCCCGCTAATACGACCACCTAAAAGAGGTATATTCTTGGTGATAAATGCAGGTGGTAGCTTAATGCAGGATAAAAGTAATGCTGAAAGCCCCTAGAGGAGCTTTCAGCATTAATTTTGTACTGCATTAAGCAACCACCTGCCTATAAAGACATTCATGTTGATGCATTAGGTGGTCGCATTAGAGGGGTTCTACTGTATATTGTTTTGAAAGAGTTACCCCTTTAATCAATATAGCACCATTTTACCGCCTTTGCAGCACCAGTCTAATCAGGGTTTGCTTTGTATGCTTATGGAATTTATATCGGCGTAGTTATTGAATGAAGGTTTTTTTTAAGGACGACCGTTGGAGAACCTAATCACAGGGGGTCAAGCCATGTTGATACTGGTTAGACGCTGAGTTACTCAAATCAAGGTAATTGAAAAATACATTTATGTCGCCCTTAACACAATGAGGGTTTAGTGACTGTTACACAGAGATTCAAACTTCAGACTCTGAGTCTGATTTCATTTTCTAGTATCTGATTGGTTACGTTTTGAGTTTACTCAAGATCTGACCAATCAGATGCTTGAGAATGAACTCAGAACTCTTTTCATGCTAAGCGCGTTTTGACTTGAATTTGCAAACTGTCTGGATCCAGTCTGGATCCTTTATACGCCTTTGCAAAAAGAGTAGACCCAAATCAAACGGCTCATGTAGGAGCCGTCTGATCACGGTCTGCTCTATTTGCTTATGCTATAATATAGATATACATGTAATTCTACAGTTTCTGCCAAGGCCTAAAACGTCTATGTTCGCGAACCATTATAAGAATTAATCCAATCAATATTCATGATGCCATTATTTCTTGAATGAATAGTCATGGAGTAAAGGGTTAAGCAGCTCGTTGTAGAGCCTGGTGACATGGTCTGCCTACCACAGAGAAGAATTCCTCGGCTTGGTTGATAGTTGCAACCCTTTTCCAGTTGAAATGGCGCATAAGGGCTATTCTAGCTGGGTTTAACATCTGGTCTGGACCTGCGAGCCGGAAAAACTTCGGAAACCGCTTCCTGTCGGACAAAATGGGCGATGACGATCCATATGAAATCTTAAATGAATAAATAAACACTGATAGCTCGGAACATTGTCAGTCCTACATACGACTTTCCAAATCCAGTCGTCTTGAAATAGTATCACGCTAAACGCCATCTAACTTCAAAAATCTAGGATAAAATATGTGCTGTAGAACCTGTTTTAAGCGACCATCAAAAAGAGGTATAATTATGGGTCTGTAAGGCAAGTGGTAGCTTAATGTAGGTCGAAAGTAATGCAGAAAACTCCTAAGGGAGACTTCTGCATTACTTTGCCCTGAATTATAAGCAACCATCGGCTTTTTAAGACTCTTATGTTCAATAAATGGATGGTCGCTTACAACTGGTTATACTGTATTGAATAACTTGGCGTCTCATTAAGATCCAAGCTATTTGACATTTTACACAGAGGTTTTGAAGGAATTCCTTTACAAGCTTGTGCCATGATAAGTTCTGGCAATGACAAAACATGTAAAATAGATCTATATTATAACATAAACAAACAGAGCAGACCTACAGTAGCCTACCTACAAAAACAGAGTCAGAGACATGGAGTGACAATAGATACAAAAGTCGGGAAAAGAATAAATTTCACACAGTCAAAATTTGTTTTATATTTATCCAGTAGGTAAACAGTTCAGTTCAAGTATGGTGTTCGCTATTTTAAAGAGATACTAAATATGGAAAGGATAAAGAAAAAACAAAAGACACAAAGAGAGAAAGAACGACGACTGAAAGCCGAAAAAGAAACAAGAACAAAGCAAGAGAAGTAAGAGGTTTTAAATTTGTTAAACACTTTTCAGTATGCTGTAGGTTAAACTCTACGACACTTCTCATTATGCCTGTTTCTGTATCCCCGGAACTGTCATTAGCACGATTAACCCTTTCGCTGCCAATGCCGGATCTGTGATTACCTATGCAAACAGTTCGGATCCAGATGAGACGCCGAGGAACTCGGCGTCTCATCAGGATCCGAACTGTTTGTTACTGTTACTATGTTTTTGAAACAAAAATGAAGAAAATAAAAAAAATTGAAAATTTGTAGCAGACGACAAAGTTAGCAGACGACAGAGTTTGGCAGCGAAAGGGTTAATCGCCATTTGCATGTCTGTAATCATCCTTGTCTGTAAACATCCTTGAACTCATAGCCCAAGGATACGGGTTCAATTAACCCTTTCGCTGCCAAACTCTGTCGTCTGCTAACTTTGTCGTCTGCTACAAAATTTCATCTTTTGATTTTCTTCATTTGTGTTTCAAAAACATAGTAACAGTAACAAACAGTTTGGATCCTGATTAGACGCCGAGTTACTCGGCGTCTCATCTGGATCCAAACTGTTTGCATAGGTAATCACAGATCCGGCATTGGCAGCGAATGGGTTAAACCTGAGCTGGCAGGGCACAGTTTAGACAACGCAAATGCCGTATGTTTCCTCCGTTTCTTTTCAAACCAATCATCATAACACGAAAGAACGCGGATGCTGAAGTGATGCAGACTTGCGCCATGTCTCATCTGAATCCAAACTGTTTGCAAATATAATCACAAAGTCGCATCTGGGATGCATGATGAAGAACATTGTTAAAAAACCTCGATCATTTTAATTAAAGAAGAAACGTTTTATCCATTAATTCCAAGGTAACCCTTTGTATACTTGAGATGAGATCAGCGGCATTTACAAACGGTAAAGCAGTAAAGATCCAGATCAGATGATCATCTTGGAGCCCTCTGAACATGATCTGCTCTCTTTGTCATTCAAAATAATCTAGCCGCTTTAAGCAAGAGGGTTCATATCTAACCATTAATGGGATATTCAGCTTTCAAAGATTATCTGTGTACGTGATTAGAATTCTAATGGTTCATTAAGCCTTATCATGCTAGACACGACCTGAGGGACACTTGCAAAAAAACTGCATCCAAATGAGATGCATAATTACTAGTTACATCAAAATCTACTTGTATGACACTCTGGAAATAGTTTCTTCCAACAAAGTTTGGTAGAATGTAATGTAAAACTTAATGAGCTATATCAAATTTTGATCAGTCATTATTATTTTAAAAATAGAGTAGTGGTTAATCACCCTCTGCTATTTCATTGTATCGCAAAGGAAAGTCTTTTCTAATAAAGCTCCCACTGAACGAAAGCATGGCAACACTTTCATTTCATTTAACCCTTAAACTGCTGAATAAACAAAACCGACCCCACCCTTTCTGAATCTTAATTAAACGAAACAAAATATCAAACTGCATCATCGAAGAAAACTGGCTTAACACAAACAGTCCAGAACCAGACCAGGGGGCTCAATCACGAGTCCTTTAACGCGTTGCTCCATATATACGCATTTCTACACCTCTGTAAAACTCACTTAAGGAAACCATTGTAACAATGGTTTCAGAACTACAAAACTCAAATGTTTTCCTTTTCTCTAGTTAATACTCCTTTTCGGTAGATTCGTGCAAAGAGGTTGGATCTAAAAAATAGCCTATGAAGGAATAGGTTCGGTTGAGTCTACACTATTTGGAAATGTCTTATATACTCGGTTGCAGAGGTTTAAAGATGTATCCTGTGCAAATGTCCGGAAAATTTGCGTTTCAAACTGACTTCAGAATCGGAATCTATGTACCTTGACACTTATTTAACACTAAACGGTACGGTTATTAAATGGTTGTTTGTTTGTTTGTGTCGAAACATAGAAAAATACATTGCTACGGAAATCAACGGAACGGCATGGTCGCCATTGACCGGAATCTGTCGTAAGATTCAAATTTACATACCGGAAATAATCATTCGATGTATATGTTGGCAACAACCAGTGCCAGCCATTGTACACGTGATAGCAACATAACTGATATTCAACGCGTTGTTCAGAAATAGAATCGGAGTCATGCAGACCTTGGACGAAGATGTCCGCTGATTTCCGTACAAATCCCTGTTCTAAAAAGGAGGCTCATTTTTAATAATTTAGCAGTATTCGGACAACGATAATATTTAGCTGAACAAATATATCCTGTCGGAAAATGGGCTGTAAGCATTATTCTCAATGTATGTATACGTGTACAGCTTCTTTTGTTAATGGATTAATACGAACCATGCGCATAATACATCTTTAAGGAATAAAAAAAGTGCTCTATCGCACGCTTCATACACCGGTTTTGCACTGAATATGACATTTGTGTGATCTCAAGGGTTGAACTTAAACAAATTGCATTTGACGTGTACTTGAGAAGTACTGGTCTTCCCTACATCTACCTGCCACTTGTCAATTGTCATACTGACTTAACTGTCCAACAGTCCGACGCATTTCTCTATATAGTCCGATCCAAATGAAATACCACATGAACATAGTCGGTTACGTACAAATGTGCATCACTCTGGTTGAAATTTAGATGTTGTTCGACTAAAGTTAGATATTGTTTGATTTTGCTGAAAATTGGTATTTAGGGTTATCTGTTTTGAAGGAGTTGTTTGCCATGGTAACGTAGTGGTGGCCACTGATTGGTCAATATTCTTTGATTTTATTGGAAATTCGTATGTCCGGATGTTTCAATACACCGAAATGATTGATAGGTGTTTCGAAAATATGGTTGGTTCTGAATGGAAGAGATTTAGATATTGTTCGACCAAAGTTAGATGCTATTCGATTTGCTTAAAATTGTTATGTAGGGATATTTCAATACTTCAAATTAATTGGTTAAGTGTTTCGAAAGAAGGGAGGGCCCTGGTTGTTTGATATGTAGATATTGTTCGAATTTGCTGATAATTGGTATGTAGGGATATATGAATACCCACATCTCAATTGTGTGTGTTTCTAAAGACTTTGTTACCAAGGTAACGGAGTGACTGATTGCAATATAAACATAATTCTTTTTTGCTGACCATTGGTTAGTAGGTGTATATGATTAATACCACAAAATTATTAATGACAGTTGTTTCAAAAGTCTTGTTTTCAAGGTAGCCCGGTGATGGCATATAATTGATCGAAATTTAGATATTGTATGATTTTGCTCACCTATACGTGGCGCCTGATTCGTTTGGGGGACATCTTATAACAAATTTCTTTACAATTAGATGTTGTTTAGACTATCATCTAACATTGTACACGCGGTTTCATATTGACGTCAAACATGCTGTCGGCCATATTGGGATAACCCTTACGAAAAGTGTGTACCCAGAATGAAAAGTATAGCTTCATTTGCTCAGTGGTATGGTGCCCGCCTCCCAACCAGGAGATTGCGAGTTTGTGTCACAGCGGAGGTTATCTTTATGTTATATTAGCTGCATTACCTATATCATCATTCAACAAAGATACGCTTGGCCGATTATTTCAATAAATATACTGTTAGACGCTATATTCGGTTTTTATTAAAGTTAACCCGTTTTCACGTACAGAAAAATCCCGCTAATGCGTCCACCTAAAATAGGTATAATTCTGGATGGTAGATGCAGGTGTTAGCTTAATGCAGGACAAAAGTAATACAGAAAGCTCCCAGAGAAGCTTTCTGCATTACTTTCGTCCTGCATTAAGCAACCACCTGCATATAAAAACACCCATTTCTAATCATCAACTGGTCGCATTTGAGGGGTTATACTGTATTAACTAAGAACAACTAGTCAACATATTATTTTGGAACCCATCCATGTTTTATGTTGAGGTTGCACAGCAATACAAATATTTGCTGGTAAAAGCCATTGAAATCAATGGGTTCAGCAAACTGATATGGGTCTACATTGTTGGCCTAAGTACTTTCATGGGCCACCGGGTATTAATGTAGAAGGAAGCTTCTGACGACGAAAAATTTGTTCGACACTTTATAGGGTACATGTAGTGCCTACTCAAATGTCATTTGAAATCATCCAGATCAGTTACCGAGTACTCGGTCAAATCATCCAAATCAGGAACCGAGTAACCGAGTATTCGGTCAAACTGATTGTCACTTGGCCAATAGCATGGACACATTACAAGTACGATAAAAGCAGATCAAGATTAAGCTGTTTCCAGTTTTACGTCTATCACTTATTGCCGAGCCGGATGATGCACTTTTTGACAGGATTATATTGAAATTATTTCCTGTGCTGTGCGACTGAATATATTTTCTTGAAATTATAGCTCTTTAAACTGTTTTTACATGCTACGTACGTAGTTTGAATTTATTGTTTTCTTCAATATCTCTTCAAAATACAAACAGAGTGACAAAACAGTTTGAATCAAGATTAGACGTCAATTTACTCGACGTCCTATCTGGATCCACACTGTTGCCATGTGTACAATGTACTCACAAAGTAGTCCCTTACGTGCAAAGAGTTAACCCTTCTGATGCTAAGCGTGCCTTGACTGGGATTTGCAAACACCTTAGACGTATGTACATGTAAGACGTCGAGTAACTCGGTGTCTCATCAGAACCCAAGCTGTTTGACACTCTATCAATAGTCTCTAAACAGTTGCTCCACTCTGAAGTCCGTGACAGGGTGACAAATAGAGCAGGCATGGTATTGTATTTTGTATTGTATTGTATTTTTAGCATGAGAAGGGTACACGTTTTGAAAATGAAGCAGTTCATGTTATTAGTGCTTGAAACATTTCTATAAAATGGCTGGACTGAATTACAGTAGAATCTGTCCTAAGCAGCCATTCATTTATTGAACACAGGTGTCTTAAAAAGCAGATGGTTGCTTAATGCAGGTCAAAGGCATACATAAAGCTTCTACGGGAGCGCTCTGCATTACTGTGACCTGCATTAAGCTACTACCTGCCATAATGGCCCTTAATTAGACATCTCTTTGATGGCCGCTTAACCCTTCTCTTGCTGAATTTTAAAATACATTTCTCCTTTACCCATACCCTGTTGTATAATTACATATATCTTCACTGTGTACAAGTATTTCGCTGTGCAATCACTGCTGGGGAGTGCACTGGTTGCACAATCAACTTGTAAATAGTGCAGACCCTGATGAGACAGCTCACTTCACTATTTACGGGTAGGTATATTGACGTGAATAGCAAGCGAAGGGTTAAGATAGCTTCTATTGTATTGCAATTTAGATAAGAGCGTTTACCAGCATCATAACATGCGTGAGCAGTGTAGGCTCATACTGGCTCATTAGTTATTTAAATGCTGAAACTCTTTACTCCTGAAACACGCCTTTTTACGCCTTTGCAAAGAGTGTAAACCCAGATCAGACGGCCTCTGCAGGCGCCGTCTGATCAGGCTCTGCTCTGTTTGATAATAACATAATCAAGATATGATTATATATTATGATTCTATATTACAGTAAAACCCCTCTAAACCGGACGTTAAATTTGGTATAAATATCGGTCTTGGAGACAGGTGGTAGCTTCATGCAGGGTGAAAGTCATGCAGAAAGCTCCTAGAGGAGCTTTCTGCATGACTTTCACCCTGCATGAAGCAGCCACCTGCCTAAAAGTATATCAAATCTTCTCTACCAGAATTCCGGTTTAGAGGGGTTCTACTGTACTTGCAATGTATCCAAGCTATTGGCCATGGTTAAAGAGGCATGTACCCAAGCTATTGGCCATGGTTAAAGAGGCATGTACCCATGTGCCATTATCAAAACTTCTTAATAAATACTTATGATGTCATTATTATTTTTTCTTACAGAAAAAACATGGGGTAAAGGGTTGAACATGAGATGTCCCAGTATAATCCACCGGTAGAGTCTATGCACTAACTAACAGTTAAGAGCTTGTGTCAGACATCTCTTCTAGGAACCATCTGTTCTGGGTCTACACGGTGTACAAATGACATTATACCTGTTTACCACATTTAAATAACTAAGAGACACACGCGTATCATTTGAAGGTGACAACATCGAACTCGTTGGCGAGGAATATTCATCAAGAAAATCACAGTACACCTTTCTGAACTTAGCAGGCCTATTGCGGGCGATTGTAAAAATATCAACCCGATTCATCCCTTTGCCCACTTTTCACAACCTGATTCGAATTTGCAAACAACCTAGACCCAGATGAGACGCCGAGTAACGCAGCGCTCATGATCTACGCTCGGTCAGATTCTCAATCTTTTAAGCTTGGTCGAATCAGAAACAGACACATTATTGTATCAAGTGTTAATTAACCCTTCTCTTGCTGAATTTTAAAACACATTTCTCCTTCTTTGCCCATGCCCTGTTGTATAATTACATAAATCTTCACTGTGTACAAGTATTTCGCTGTGCAATCACTGCTTTGGAGTGCTCTGGTCGCACAATCAACTTGTAAATAGTGCAGATCCTGATGAGACAGCTTCTGCAGGAGCTGTCTCATCTGGGTCTTCACTATTTACAGGTAGGTATATTGACGTGAATAGCAAGCGAAGGGTTAATTTGAGCAGATAATATATTTTAAAGGCATGTATAATGTCCCTACAGGAGCTTGATGCATTACTCTCGTTCTGGGTTAAGCAATAACTTGCTTAAGAATGCTCCCATGTTTAGTAAGTAAGTGGTCGCTTAAGTGGATGTTTACTGCATACAACAGTATGTACAGTTACTCGAACTTGGATAACACGAACTTGAATAGCTGGAAGCAAAATTCGGTCATTCCAGAATTTCAAAAATACAGAATTGTTTTAAAATATATAATTACGCACATCCAGAAACCCATATGACAGCTTAAATACAGGTCGAAAGTAATGCTAAAAGCTCATGCAGGAGCTTTCAGCATTACTTTAGAACTGCATTAAGCTGTCGACTTGTTCGGATTAGGAATCTTGAAGTTCGATATATCGAAGTTCAAATGTACATTAAACAGTACAGTGCTCCGTCTCTACAACGACACCCTTTGGGATACGAATATTGTATGTGTTGTTCAGAGGGAGTTGTTATAGGGATGGAAAATCAAACATAATTAGCTTGTTTGCAGATTCCCAGATAAGGTGTATTTCGAGAACTAAAACCGTTATGCCTCTATCAAACCCTATGTTGTGACCACTCTTTAGAATCGTCACAAAGTGACGATTCTAAAGAGTTGTCACAACATAGGGTTTGATGGAGGCATAAAGAAAATACGATGACAAAAATTGTTTCTGGAGCCTTGTTGTTTCGGAAACAGTGACATGCGTTGTTGTAAGGAGGGAATCGTTATTGAGAGGGCCGTTGTAGGGAAGGAACACTGTATGCTGTAAAATACGCTTACTAATTAATATGTCTGTTTTGCTGTATTTTTCTTACTTCATATTCGAGAAACGATCAACTACGTGGAAAACAATTTGAATTCTGGACCCCAGCTGTTTTCAAACGGCAGACAGTCTCAGAGATTGCTGACAATATTACACATTTTCTTTACTCTGATTGCCATTGACAAATGTGAGTAATTTACGAACGTCAAACATTTGTTTTTATTGGGTTTTTTGGTTGTTTTGATTTCTTTTTTGTGTGTGGTTTTCTTTTTGCTCAGCATCCCCTAACCAGAATGCATTCACGATAGTATGTCTATAAACCAACTTGACGCGTGTGTTTTATAAAATATATCACATAAACATTGTGGCACCACTGTGTCAAACAGTTAAACGCAGTATTTGTCTGCATATTACTCAGCATCCCCTAATCAGAATACATTCAATGTAATGTGTATATAAATCAGGCGATTCGTATAGGAGCCGTCTGATCAGGGTCTGCTCTGTTTGCTTATGGAATAATATAAATCCAATTCTACAGTTTCTGTTTTGCAAAAACTCCATGAGTTAATATTTTATTTTGAAAATGGTTGCAATTAATATTCATGACATCATTATTTCTTTCAGGAATATTCATGGAGTAAAGGGGGTTAATAAATCAATAATAATGGTTTAACATCGCCACTAGTAATTCCTTGTTCTAGAACAAAATATTGTCGCAGCGCGAACATACACGGAAACTAATCCGTTGTTCAACAGTGTACAATGCCTTCACAATCTGGAACATACATGTGTAGTACAATGGAATAGATTGTCTTAGTAGACTACTTTAAAGTAGAACCTGACATAAGCGACCATCAAACAAAGGTGTAGTGATTGGTCTATAAGGCAGGTTGTATCTTTAATGCAGGTCAAACGTATTGTATTTCCTCTGACCTGCATTTAGCAACCACCCGCTGTTTAAGACTCCTACATTCAATAAATGAATGTCCGCTTAGGACAGGGTTTTATGTACTTGGTGAATATTTATGGAAGAAAATAATGACATCATATATGTTAATTATACGAGATTTTATTATGGCATGTGAACACAGGACATTGTGGCCATAACAGATAATGTATAAATAGATTTAACCCTTCGCCTGCTGAATTTTAAAATACATTTCTCCTTCTTTATCCATGCCCTGTTGTATAATTACATATATCTTCACTGTACAAGTATTTCGCTGTTCAATCAATGCTGTGAAGTGCAGTGGTTGCACAATCAACTTGTAAATAGTGCAGACCCTGATGGAGCTGTCTCATCTGGGTCTTCACTATTTACAGGTAGGTATACTGACGTGATTAGCAAGCGAAGGGTTAATGATGCTATAATCAAACTGAGCACACGCTAATCAAATGGCTCCCATGATCTCGTCTGATTCGGTTCTTCTCTAATTGCAAATATCTATCAGATGCAGGGTAAAGTAGAACCAATCGAAGTTAATGTGCATTTACATTGATTATCTGGCAACAGATGTCCTTAGCGCATTGCAAGCAAATTATTCAGAACAAAACTTCTCCCATTTATTTCTTGAATTAAATACTTAAAAACATTGCCATGGTGTCAAACTCTGTGAACTATTAACCCTTTACTCAATAAATACACCGGGATTAATGATATGGCCAGCTATCTAGTGCCCTATCTGGGTTCAACTTGGTTGCTATGGTTATAAAGTTCGTGCAACGGGTAAAAATCCGGACTGTCGTATCATAAGAACCATTTCCCTGTTGAATATTCATGTACGAAATAATGCCAGCATGAATACTAATTAGACTATTTGTTATAATGGAATACTCCCACTACAGGGAACATTTGGTATCAGATGTATATGCATTCATAAGGAAAAGAGCAGTTCCTGGTATATGTCTACTATGTTTACAAATGCGCGAAGTATGACGGAAAATGTTAGTCCATACCCAGAAAAGTACAACCTTGGCTTGCATCGGTAAACAGACTAGATCAAAACCCAATCATCAGAATCCATGTTGTTTGATAATCGGTCAATAGTTTAACAAAAGGTTTGAGATGATTGGAAGTAATACAAACTGCAACAGATCAGAGATGTGAGCAGACACCATCTGTTATAGCACGCTTGGGGTTAAACGCCATTCAGCTAGTTCATTTCAGTTTGTTTGACTGATGACTTATTGGCTCATTATTGCTAAACACAATATACAACACGTGTAGATGCCATTAATATCACTTACTCTAGTGTACAGTAAAAACCCTATAAATTGGAATTCTAGCATAGAAGATTGCTTAATGCAGGGTGAAAGTGATGCAGAAAGCTCCACACTGCATTAAGCTGCAACCTGTCTCCAAGACCGATCTTTAGACTAAAATGAACGTCCGGATTAGCGGTGTTTTACTGTATATGTTTCCTTTAACCCATGTCTTCTCGAAAATTAATGGACGAAATGACAACACAGCATGACTACTGATTGGATTATTTACTATAATGGCATACACACACACGTCAGATCTGTATAATTTCATAAAGAAACATAAGCCGCCCGGTCTTGGTCTACTCTATTGGCAAAGGAATGTTAGTATGAAGGACCTAGTTAACTCAAAATCATATAAAGCACGACCTTGACTTGTATTTGAAAACTGCTTGGGTCCAGATGAGATGCAGAAGAACGGCGTTTCTACAGCTCATTTATTCATGAATATTCATGTAAGAAATGATGACAGCATGAATACTTATTATAATGTTATTTTTTTCATAATTGCTTGCTATTCACGTCAATATACCTACCTGTAAATAGTGAAGACCCAGATGAGACAGCTCCTGCAGGAGCTGTCTCATCAGGGGCTGCACTATTTACAAGTTGATTGTGCAACCCGTGCACTCCACAGCAGTGATTGCACAGCGAACTACTTGTACACAGTGAAGATATATGTAATTATACAACAGGGCATGGGTAAAGAAGGAGAAATGTATTTTAGAATTCAGCAAGAGAAGGGTTAAATGTAGAGGGACTCTAACTTTACTGTTGTCTGGTCATCTGTCCGCGCGTCCAACCGTCAGTCCACCATTGTTTTTGCGCGGTACTTTTGACGCGGAACGAGGTAAAAATAGTTATACCGTCTACAGGATAGTTGATTTTAAGCACTTCGAACATTGTTATATGAACTTAGTAACACTAGAGTTATAGCCCTTGTTACAGAGCACACCCTAAGTACACAGTAATACACTAAGACCTACCTCTATGGAAACACTTCTAGCTTGACTCTTTTGGCGCCAAACAATGTCGTCTGCGTTAAGTTTTAGATGGGAATTTACTTCATATTTCTTCTATAAAACAAAAACAGTGTGTGACATAGTTTGGATCACGATGAGGCGCCCAGTTGCAAAGCGTCTCATCTGGATCCAATATGTTTGCAAAGGTAATCCCAGATTGGCTCACTGCATCCCAAACCCTTTGAGTCGCTTTCCGGTGACATCGAGAGTGAAAGAGTTACATGTAATCCTTACAGTTCGGGACACGATTCACTAATGGCCCTTGCAAACAGTGATGATGTGTCATAAGGGTTTACATCATTCTTTAAAAATCACCCTTTATATTCACCATTGATCTGTTCGAAGTTTGGAAAAGTTCTATTGAAAATTCAGCGTTGTAAGGATTAATACAATTCCCCATGGCTAACTTTTGAAATAGTTAGTATCCATATGAAACACAACAATAATGTTGGATTTAATCTTTAGCCTGGGATGGGCGGATGAGTGAATATCTATGCCAAACGTTTGGATCCAGATAAGACGCCTAGTAACTCGGCGTCTCATTAGGATTCAAACTGTTTGACACCCTGGATTTATTCTGGTAGACAAATTGATTATAACTAGAAATTTTAAAATGTAGTAGGTGAAAAATTATGTAAAACTAATTTGCTCAGCAGGCTAAAGGTTAAAACGTTGTCGGCTAACACGGACATTTAGTTTATATACAGTATAGTGTCGATAAATACACCATACCGTCTATTCGCATAGAAGTATTTTAAAGTCTTATTGCATGACAAAAATAATGCTTAAGGTTTCTAAAGGAGCGTTTGCAGAAGTCTTATTCAGCATTAACCAACCACCTGTTTCAAACATGAATGAATATACTTGACTTGTCGTATTAGAGGGAGTTTGCAGTTCAACCTTTATTTTTCGCTGAAATCCTCTCATGTATGTAGACGTTACAGAGCGGACACGGCAAATTATCGTCATATTTTAACTGTGACCACTATGGTGACATTGACCTTTAAGATAGGAACCTGATTCTTGTTTGCGAAACATTGACTTACGTCGATGAACATTTGTACAAGGTTATTTTCAAATCCACTCATGTATGTAAGAGTTACAGAGCGGACACGACAAAATGTCCCCATTTTTTAACTTTGACCTCCGAGTGTGACCTTGACCTTTAAGATATGAACCTGGTTCTTTTCCGCGACACACTGTCTTTACATTGATGAACATTTGTTGCGAGTTATTTTGAAATCCGCTCTGGTATGTAGAGATTACAGAGCGGAGACGACGCGGGACTAACAGACTTACAGATTGACCGACAGACAGACAGACATACAGACAGATTGGACGGTTAGTGCGATTACTATATACCAACCTTTGGAGACATAACAATATATTGTCGGCAATTAAGTCGACGATAAATACTCAACACCTTTCAGGGATGGTGTACTCGTATATCGTTTATTGTCATGTTATAATGTTCTTATTAGATCAACGGTCAATGTTGGGTATCTTACCTGTGTAACGTTCCAGAGATAGGAGACTTGGGCTGTAGCCTCCGATGCCGTGGAACAACCGTCACCTAAAACCATGATATAGGGTGGGTCGTTGTTCATCTGTTGAAACATACGGTACACCGCCACACCAGGGTTACACTGGAAATACAACAGGGTCTACAACTGACTGCATGAATGAGCTTGACATTATAGGGTATATACGAGTTCTAAAATAGATTACCAGATGACGATGATGGTGATGATCATGATCATGATGACGACGATGAGAGCGATGATGATAATGATAATGATGTTGTATTACAAATCCAGCCCGATGTCACTTCTAGTTAGAAGTCACTTCAAGGCAGAAATCATTTCCACTTGCACATACAGTCAGGTGGCATATCCAGTCAGCTGTCACTTCCACTTAGAATCAAATCAAGTCAGAAGTCTTCGAACTCATTTTCAGTCAGAAACAACTCTAGTGATAAGTAATATTATTTTAAGAAAGCAATTCGAGTCAGAAACCATGTAATGTCATTTTCAGTCAGAAATCACTTCCATGTCTAAGTCATTCCCAGTCAGGCATCAGTTTTAACGGCCAGAATCAACTCTATTTTGGTTTCATTTCCGATCAGAAGTCCATTTTACCTAGAAGTCACTTTCCAGTTACAAGTTACTTCCAGTCAGAAGTCATTCTTAAATCGAATTGTTTTATTCAGAAATCACTTCCAAGTTAAAGTCATTTATAGTCAGACACCATTTCTGTAGTCAGAAGTCAATTTAACTACACATCGCATCGCCAATCTAAAGTCACATATACTAAGAATAAAATTTCCTTTCAGAAGTCACTTCCCCTCAGAAGTCACTTCTACTTCGAAGTTATTGCCAGTTATGTGTCCCTTCTACTTAGAAGTAATTTCCAGTAAGGCGCCAAAAGCTTTATCCTTAGTGCTTATAGAATATATCCTATTCCCTCATATTGATGCCTTCTGACGCTTCAATAAAAGTCACTTTTTGAAACCATTATGATAAACAGAACATTTACTCCAATGGAGCAAATGCTCTATTTATCACAATGGTTTAAATACAACACACCTCACTTCTTAAAGTTTCCTTTTCTCTGGTAAATGATCCTTTTTGCTAGATTTATTCCAAAAGCCTGGGTCTAAAAATAGCCTATGAGGGAACGGGAAGTACGTGTCTGACTTTATGATAACCTTAACCCTTTCACTGTCAATGTCTTAAGAATGCACCACAACAAATAGTACAGTCCCGAATCAGGCCAGGGACTTCTCTTTTTGTCTCAAACTGTTTCTATATATGCGCTTTATTCCTTTGAAATTTGCATTTATTTATCTTATTTCCTTAATTTACAGATTGCAGACGACAATTGGAAATTTGACACCGAAAGGGTTAAACAAACTTGTTTTGGATCAACATAAGGACTAATCTAGCTTCCCACATAGACTCACACTCGTTGTCTCTTGATTACCCCCCCCCCCCCCCCCCCCTCTTACTACGTGAATATTAATGACAGAAATAATGACTATAGGAATATTGATTAGCTGATTTTATGTAATAAAAAAATTATACAGTCAAACTTCTCTAAATCGGAATTCTAGAAGAGAAGAATTTAGCTACTTTTAGGCAGGTGACTGCTTAATGCAGGGTAGAAGTCATGCAGAAAGCTCCTAGAGGACTTTCACCCTGCATTAAGATGTCAGCTGTCTCCAAAACCGATTCTATACGAAAATTAACGTTCAGTTTAGTGGGGTTTTACTGTACAGGAATTTTCAGCCATATCAGACATTGCACAATCAAATCTGTGTTATGTCTTAAGCAAACAGAGCAGGCCCTGGTCAGATGGCTCATACTCTGTTTGCAAATAGGTTGAAAAATTTAACTGCTGAGAAAATGGTTACATGGGCTCCAACTATACAAAAGCCAACGTTAAGTTTTTACAAACAGTGTAGAATCACGATCAGACACGATGTTTGAAACGAGGTGTCTGGTCAGGTTCTATACTATTTTCCACCTGTTGGAGCCTATTCTGATTTGCTGACTTGTGTCAAAAACAACGTGTATAACCTGGCCTGATGTCTAGCTATTAACACAGTTTATCACATTTGACTCTGTTCTCATTGCCTAATGATTTATTACCTTAATGTATGTTATGTTTTATTTATAAAAGGAAATGCCTACTTTGACGGTTGAAACAAGACAAGTTGGTGAAAGAGCTACCTTTCTCATATCACAGGATTCAACGTAATGTTGTATTGCACATTATTTACTCATTACCTTACTGTAAAATATGGCTGCTTAAGCCCTTTCCCTACTGAATATTCATGTACACAATAATAACATCGTGAATACTTATTAGCGGACCTTTTTATAATGGAATATGTACAGAGGATGTTTTGGTATTGGTAGAAATTGAAGTCAGAAAGGGTTACAGTAGGAACTGATGCAATTTTAACTACTTCCGATTCGATTAAGCTTTTGAGAAACTATTGACCGAGTGTCAAACAGCTTGGATTCTGATTGTTTGAGAAAGATTTATCATGATCATAGGTCAATTAAATAACACAATATATAGTTCATTTACTTTGAAAGACTAAACAGAACATAAAAAACAACAATTTGCACATATAAAACAAAAATGTATGAATTGGCACTAAAACCGAAGCGAATGATTAAGACCATACAATTCCAATGTTTAACTAGATCTAATTCCCTCATATTGACGCTTTTGACGACACTGTTAAAGTGACCTATTGATAAAAAGGGCAATTGCTCAATAGGAACATATGATACATTATTGTAATGCTTTCAAAACTACGCTATACATTACAAACTTGTCCTTTTTCTATCAATATTCCTTTCGGTGGAATTGTTCACAGATCGGGTCTAAACATAGCCTATTGGGGAATTGGTTAAATACTGCAATAGAAACTATCGAAAGCAACCACTAAATGAATAGAAATGGGTGTCTATGAAAGCACGAGGTTGCTTTTTGCAGGACGGCGTAATGCAGAAAACTTCGGTAGGAGTTTCCTGCATTGCTTTTGTCCTGCATTGAACAATCAACTGAAAATAACCTTTTTCGCCGCCTTATGGCGAACCTGTGTAGAATATTGCATACAGTTGAGATCTCCAGATGAGACCAATCGGGCGTCTAATCAGGCTCCAAACTGTTTGAATCGAAGTATGTTTTTAAAAAGACGTTGAAGATAGTTACAATTTGAAATAAGCAGGTAGTAATCTTAGCAGCCGGACTTTATTTGGCGGAGAAAGGGGTAAGACCCATTGTTATACAGACGAACCTGTCCGGAGCCGCCATTCATTTATTTCTTAAAAGGCATGTTGTTGCTTAATGCAGGACAAAAGTAGCGCCAAATGCTCCTATAGGAGCTGTCTGCGTTACCTTTGCCCTGCATTAAGATGCAACCGGCCTTACAGCTCCGTTATTAAACTTCTGTTTTACTTATTCCAATACTATCAAGTTTACATAAACTTGCTTCACTTATTAGTACAGATTCGCCAATCTCTCTATATATTTTTTGTGAGATACATGTAATATTGCTACGGTGACTTTCTCCGTAACAAACAATCCGTACACTAATATGGGTTTGGTCAAGGGAAGTGGAGTTCTATGAATAAAACTGCTCTGAAGATACCACAGAGCCTTAGTGTTTTTGTTTGGTCTTTGAGGCAGTCGGTGGTCGAATGTATTACAAAGGTACATTATAATACAAAGGGGAAAAGAAGACATTTTATATATTGATTTCTTTTAACAATTTCCCTGCTGAATATTCAAGTAAGATATACTCTCATCATGAACAGTTATAAGCTGAATTTATATAATGTTATATACACACGGGGATTTTGGTATTGGTAGAACCTGTCATGTTTATTATGATTTCATACGCAAACAGAACAGACCCTATTGTCTCATCTGGGCCTACCCTGTTTGCAAAGGCATGATATTGGTTCATATCAAGGAAAGGGTCAATTTATGAAATAAAAGACCACGAGCGTTTACAGCATCCAATGTACATTCCGACAGGAAATCTTTGACAGTTACGTCATAATTAGCTTACTTAAATATTCATATGACATGTTGATTCTTAAAGGGGAAGACTGTGACTAATTGATTATGACAAGCTTGTGGAATTTGTAGCCGAATGGATAAAGGCATTCTTGTCCGAATCAAAATGTACCTGGTTCGACACCCATGTAAGTAATTTTTTCCTCTACAACACCTATGCCACAGGGTTTTTTTCTCGTGCGGCACGATATAAGCAAGCAAGCATAAAACATAGAGAAGCTATATCAACTTGAGTTTCTGAAATGGCCGCTAACATGTTTTCTGAAATATACTGACAAAAGTATCCAAAAAACAACAAAACAAATAAAAGTATAAAAGCCAGTGAGTTTCGAACTTGGGTAGCGCACATGCAAAGCCGCATACACATCCTTTAGACCACGGTATTGAATATCCCATGGTGTAATGTTAGTCTTATTTAAAAATTATCCCATGCACAGCATAAAAATTATATTGAGGAACAAGAGTCACCATTGTCCTTTGCAAACTGTGTAGACCACGATGATAGAACTCTTAGAGGAACCCTTTCACCAGGATCTGCACTGTTTTCCATGTTAAACATCACTAAATACTCAACATAAATTTTGACCTGTTTTAAGGGTTAATTGACCTCTAGGACTATATTTCGCCTCTGGATATTGCTCACCTGTGAGTCGTACCATGTGTATTCCAAGTTGTAATCCTGTAAAATGTCTGTCAGAATTTTGATGTCATTTAGAGCCATCGCAATGGGGGCGATGCAAGCCTGACCCCCGGTCCACCCCACCCCTGAAGACGGTAGCATCCCCAGAAGTCTCAACGTATTGTCACCACTTGTTAATACCAGATTCAGACTCAGTACAAGTCCATACACATAAATCGCATGTACGTCCAGGTTAAACATCATACTGTCCGGCAACCATAAAATGCGTTTCTTGACACAAAATAGTCCGACAAATATGTAGTTAACGTATACCCTGCTGTCAAAACTTTCAATCGTGTACGCATTTTTGATAACTCCTATTGGCCCAAGCTTTGGGAATCTACTGACCAAGTGTCAAACAGCTTGGAACCTGCTGAGACGCCGAGTTACTCGGCGTCTCGTCTGGATCCAAGCTGTTTGAAAATGCAAGACATATGGTAATTAGCGGGATGATGTATTTGACATCTAATGTCAGCCGTTACAAAATGTACCATTGTTAAAAATCGTAAACAGTATATACCTAGAACAGCCGCCGCGCCACCGACTTGTCGTATGACCACACTGTATGATTTAATACTCGTATGAATACAAATTCTATATAACCTAACAGTTTGACTCTGATTTGATGCTAGATTCTAATCTAATACTAACAAATTTGCAAAAAAGTACCCTTTTCTTATACTATATCTCAATATAATCATATAATCATATTGCTATTGTACACACGCGGAGCACAGTCACATCTGTTAAAACCAGAGTCCTTGTTGACTGCAAAAGACAATTTTCCCAATAGAGCTTAAATAACTGTCAATATATTACACAGATGGTTAGCGACTCTCATACGCCATTACATGTAGAACCCAAAGCCAGAGCAAAGTCAGTCTAACGAACTCTGAAATATCCTCTTTTATTTTATACTTTATCCCTCTATTTTTTATTTTATACTTTATCCGTTTATCGAAAGAGATCCTACAGGGCCTATGATATAGGATTCTACAGTTTCTGTCGTGGCCAACTTTGCATTATAGCAAAATAATCTAATTACAATTCATGGCGGCATTATAATTATCTTACCTAGATATTCATGGACTAAGGGTTTCACTATTCCGAATGCTCAAACAAATATCGTTACGCTCTTGATCACAGATGACAGCATAATGCAGGGCGGAAGTCCATCTGTCTGATTTTCACTCTGTATTAAGCAGTCACCTACATGAAAAAGCTCTCGATGTTACTTTATTAAACTATTTGCCCTAGGTATTCGGACAAGCAAACGTGGGTAATAGACCCAGATTAATCAGCTTTTACTCCCCCCCCCCCCATTATTGACGCTCTGTAAAAGTCACTTTTTGAAACCATTGTGATAAATAGGCCATAAGCTCCAAGGAGCAAATGCTATATTTATCACAATGGTTTTAAAACAAACTACAGTTCTAACATTTTCCCTTTCTCTAGTAAATGTTCCTTTGCGGTAGATTTATTAAAATATGTTGAATCTAAAACTAGCCGCCTATGAGGTAATGGGTTTAAAGAGTTCCATGTCAGTCTATCTAAGTTGAAAATATGGACCCAAATATGAACCATTTGAACCATTCAGCTGTAAGAACTGGTAGGAATAGGAAACTGTGTGTCCGAATACCTAGAATTATTAGCCGGGTAATAGTTTGGAATAGCGAGGTTTTACAATACAGTAGAACCTGGTCTAAGCGGCCATTCATTTATTGAACGCAAGATTCTTTAAACAGCAAGTGGTTGCTTAATGCAGGGCAAAGGTTATGCAGAAAGCTATTCAAACGGACTGTTCCAAAACATTCACCCAGGTCAAACTAATAGAGAATAATCAGGAATTTTTAAAGAAAAGTGTAACTTGACAAATAGTAGAGACACTGGTCAGAGGGCTCCTCTAGGCTCCATTGTTTGCAAGGGATATTCTCGCATTGGGATAAACAGCAAAGGCTTCATTTCATTCGTTAACCCTTTCATCCATATACAGTTAAACTTCGAAATCTCAACTTCGCGTTAACTCGAACTAAAATTTCTATCCTTCCAAAATTTACAATACAGAATCGTTCTTAAATATACATGTATCACTACACATATCTAGAAACACATGTGACAGCTTAATGTTCCTGAAGGAGCTTTCGGCATTAATTTCGACCAGCATTAAGCTGTTAATTAGACAGATTATAAAACGGATGACTCTAACTTCTGTTACCTCGACTAATGTGTATGGTCACTTAACATTCGAGATATCGGAGCTCTTTAACGATGTTGCGAACACATTCGACCCAGATCAGACAGCAGAATCCATTACAGATATGATTCTATCTGTCTCTGTTTCTGCCTTGTTCGTGTGCTGTTATACAAACTTTCTATACTAATATTCATAACATATGAACATTCATGAAGTAATGAATAAAGTGACATCTTTTCACAGATTCAGTCAGTTTATTTTGCTTGAATATTTCGATGAGACACTAGGGTATCGTGCATGATATTTCGATTTTCCATTATTACAATTGCATAGAACATTATAACATTTGCTGCAGTTTCATTACATTGCATTTTCAAATGAGTTGAAAATTAATGTTTAGATTTCAATCAGAATGTGTATAAAATCAATCCAAATGCATATTTATGCACGTCTAATATCACATTGTATTGTCTTAAATGGATGGTTACGTTAACTCATCCCTTCGTATATCTCGCCTTCTCAAACATTTGCAAACAGAGTAGACCCTATTTTGTCGATGGATTCAGTAGGTATTGAAATTTGAAATAAAGACAGATCAAGGAAAGGGTTAAATCTATAAACACATTCATGTTACATTCTGCCAGAAGTTATTTCACGGAATGAAAATGCACAGTGTACAAATAGATAGCTTGAATGATAAATAACACTAATACGGCAATTCAAAACAAGTATAATGCAAACAGACTGTATCTTAATGTAGGATAAAGTTCATAGAGGAGATTTTATCATTTCATTTGCCCTGCATTAAGCAACGACCTGCTTTTACAGAGTCCTATAATAATATAATATATAATCGCTTTAGCAACACTTTAATGTTTATGCTTAAAACGACTTGATTGACATCTGCAAACAGCTGGGCCCAATGATGAACAGCTGGACCCAATGGTGAACAGCTGGACCCAATGGTGAACAGCTGGACCCAATGGTGAACAGCTGGACCCAATGGTGAACAGGACCCAATGGTGAACAGCTGGACCCAATGGTGAACAGCTGGACCCAATGGTGAACAGCTGGACCCAGTGGTGAACAGCTGGACCAAATGGTGAACAGCTGGACCCAATGGTGAACAGCTGGACCCAGTGGTGAACAGCTGGACCCAATGGTGAACAGGACCCAGTGGTGAACAGCTGGACCCAATGGTGAACAGCTGGACCCAATGGTGAACAGCTGGACCCAATGGTGAACCGCTGGACCCAATGGTGAACAGCTGGACCCAATGGTGAACAGCTGGACCCAATGGTGAACAGCTGGACCAAATGGCAAACGACAACTGGAAGCAGTGACAAACCATTTGAATATCCATATGAGATGCCGAGTAATTCGGCGTCTCAGTATGGTTCAAGTTGTTTCACATTAGGTCAATGATTTCATAAACTCTGGTCAAGTAGAACGAGTGCTTGAGGTATAATAGTTAGGGGTTGACATTGGAAGCTATATCGACATTTAGAGTTATATTATCAACGGGAGCTACGAGGGGTGATTGATAAGTCCGTGGCCTGAGGCAGGATGCAATAGTTTTACTCAGGGAGCCAATAGTGCCTACCGTGCACCCCCCCCCCAGACTTTCTATCATGGGTACCGGTATTTTAACCGTTTCCATGGCAACCCCCCAGTTTTCGTAATGATGACCCATACCTACAAATTCGCCCATATCACAGTCAGTTTTTGTCCTAAAACTATAAAACAGGTACTAAATGGAAGATAATACATTGTGAAAGGATCGGTTACCATGGAAACCGTTACAATGTTACTTGCAGTTCATTGTTTGGGTATCAATTTAGATGCTTAGCTTTCTGAGTATTTTGTCATCAATTTAAAATACATTTGAAGTTGTTTTCTGATATTGGTAGGATAAAAATTGAGAGGTTTACGTTATTTCTGTATTTTTTTGCTATCTTTTAATTATTCTCATTAATATTCACGTGTATGCAAATAAGGTAATTCCTAAGTATAGCCTTTAAACCAAAGCACAATGTCTTAGCTTTAATTCAGTACCAGTTTTATACAGTTAGTACAAAAACTTCCTGTGATATGGAAGATTTTTGCAGGTAGGTGTCGACTAACAAAAATGTGTGAACAGAGTGAAATGAATGGTTACTATGGAAACAGTTAAAAAGTTACTTAGAGAGTTAATTTATGGTCCTCAAATTTGATATTTTGTTTTCTGAGGATTTTGTCATCAGGTTAAACTGCATTTGAAACTATTTTCTGATATTTGTAGGATAAAAAGTGAATAGTTTACATTATTTACGTTATTTCTATATTGTTTTTACTATTTTTAATGTTCCCTTTAATATTCATGAGTATGCAAATAAGGTAATTTAAAAAAACAACTGGAAATAAAACCACAATGTCCTTTCTCCAATTTGGTACCAGTTTTATAGGTTTTGAACAAAAACTGGCTGTGATATGGACGATTTTGCAGGTACGGACCATCATTACGAAAACTAGGGTGTTGCCATGGAAACGATGAAAATGATGCTTAAAATTAATGCTATGGTCCTCAAATTGGATATTTTGTTTCCTGGGGGTTTCGTCATTATGTTAAACTGCATTTGAAGTTATTTTCTGATATTTGTAGGATAAAAAATGAAAGGTTTACGTAATTTCTATATTTTTTTACTATTTTTAATGTTCTCATTAATATTCATGAGTATGCAAATAAGGTAATTTTGACAGTTTGACATAAAAGCACAAATGTCTTATCTTCCATTTGGTACCAGTTTTATAGTTTTAGGACAAAAACTGGCTGTGATATGGGCGAATTTGTAGGTATGGGTCATCATTACGAAAACTGTGGGGTTGCCATGGAAACGGTTAAAATACACATAGCCTAAAAGAATTTAAGTTTGAGTACATTCGCGATTTTGATTCAGGACACTTTTCTTAGCCTCAATAAATGCTTCAACAGCTTGTTTGACGTTATCATCTGTGCGAAAATGGCGGCCGCTGCGTTCCATTGTCATCTTGGGGAACAGGTAATAGTCAGAGCGTGATATATCAGGTGAATATGGTGGATGCTCATCCATTTGGAAACCACATTCCTGAATGGCAGTCATGGCAACAGTGGACTTGTGTGCTGGAGCATTGTCCTGATGGAAGATCACACCTAATGACAGCGTGGCACGCCTTGTCTCCTTGACTTTTTCACGAAGCTGCCTCATGAGGTCAGCATAATAACTTCCGGTCACAGTGTGACCTCTTTCAAGATAATCCACTAGGAGCACACCTTTCGCATCCAAGAAAACTGTGGCCATCACCTTCCCAGCGGATGTTGTCGACTTGGCTTTTTTCGGGGGGGGGGTGATCCTTTGTGTTTCCACTGTTTTGACTGTTGTTTTGTCTCAGGTTCGAAGTGGTGAACCCATGTTTCATCAACAGTTACAAACTGCTTGAGAAACTTTTCCTGATCCCGCTCAAACATGGCAAGGTTTTCCCTGGACATGTTGCACCGTACTTGTTTCTAGTCAAGACTCAGAAGTTTTGGAACCAATCTGGCAGAAACCTTTGTCATTTACAAATCATTATGGATAATTGCATGGACTCGTTCCTGTGATATACCCAGCTGTGTAGCAATGTACCGCTGTGTAATTCGCCGATCTGCCATAATCATATCACGGGTTTTATTGATGGCGTCCTTTGAGTTGACAGTTGGTGGCCTGCCAGGACGGGGTCATCTTCAAGACTCCCTCTACCGCGTTTAAATTTAGCGGCCCATTTTTGCACCATGCTATAACATTGGACATGCCCCCCTAATGTAGCTACCATGTCCTCGTGAATCTCCTTAGGTAATAAGCCTTGGAGGTCAAGATATTGAATAATCGCGCGATGGCCAACGTTGTCCATTTGCTTAGAAGTACTCATATTAAGTAGCTTTTGGAATCAAATTCTGGCAAACAACAGAGAGAAAAACATCCTTCTGTCTCTGCAAAGTGATTATAACACCTATTCTACACGGACATCAAATGGTACGTTTATAAGTGGTCTGTTTCTACCCCAGGCCGCGGACTTATCAATCACCCCTCGTATATCATCATTGGTAACTGCACTGTCTTTGGAAGCTATATCGTAATTGGAAGTTTTATTGTCATTGGAACGTATATTGCTATTGGAAGTTATATTATGAATGGGAGCTATATTATCATTGGGAGCTAAATTGTCATCGGTAGCCATATTATCATTAGGAGCAATATTATCAATGGGAGCTTTATTGTTATTGGTAAATGTATTATCGTTGGAAGCTCTATTGTTATATGGAGCTATATAATATCATTTGAAGCTATATAGTAATTTGAAGCTATATGATCATTGTTTACTGCGTTTTATAACATAACACGTGGCTTCAGCGTGACGTAACACTATCATTTATTTTTTGATAATCATGGGCATATAATCACTAGTGAATAACATTCGAACGACCGAATGACATTCGAAAGATTCATACGCGCTGTCAAAACAAACAAACTGGCGGACGGTGGTCGACCTACCTGTCCACGATTGAGTCACGATAGATGGCAAAGGATTGTTGGCACTTGCGCCTTAATTTCGATAGAATAATACAAATTGTAATCGCTGTCAGGAATCATATACAAAATGTATGCCAAAAAAGACCTACCAGCTACTCTGACCCATACAATCCATTCTACATTTAAAATGCCTCCTCAACTTTGCATTTTCTTCACCGTATGTCCTTTTGTTTATGCAGATTTCTACTCATACAAATATCTCATCAATCAACAACAATAGTCATCTGAATCCAGCACAACACCAACATATTTCAAATATGCTATACTCACTAACTCAGCTGATCCCGAAAATCTTCCTCCTGTTCCAACACATTTTATGCAGCAGTTCGTACTGAATCTTTTGTCCATTTCAAACATTTTCACTGAACTTGAATCGAGATTTTTTTCTCGGTGGAAATGTCCATGTCCATGTGTATACATACAACACTAATGAAGGGCTTAATATACCAAAACGAAGGCGCATTTCGAATCCCATTGACAGTAAGTGTCGGACGTGTTGGCGACTGTATGTAGGTTTTCATGTAAATGGCGCGCTTTACATAGACACATGTTGTGTACAATGACGTCATAATGTGACGTGTTTGTAACTATGTATGTCAAAACTGTAACTCAAAAATTATTTTGACGTGTTTCTGTATGTTTTTGTATCATAAACTATCACAGTTAAATTGAATACCAGAGAGGTCTGAATTAGATCCTGATTGATATGACAGTAAGTAAAAAATAAAGTTGGAAAATTTGGACCTACTTTGTCCCAGTAACCTAGCGAACCTAATAACACCTTTCATTCATCATTTCTATATGTAAGGAGAATTTATAACAATCCACGTTACTGCTGATATATTGGCTGCAAATAACATTTGTGTGTGTTATGTTATAAATAGGATCTTGCATTCGTGTTCATGATTATTGGATTTATTAAATTCGTCTTTTTAAAACGATAAAAAAACTCGTTAAAGCTCGTTTTTTATCGTTTTAAAAAGACTCATTTAATAAATCCAATAATCAAGAACACTCATGTAAGATCCTCTATATCATTTGCAACTACATTATCATTGGGGTTATTTTACTATTTAGAGCTCTGTTGTTATTGGGAACTTGATTATCATCGGGAACTATATTATTATAGGGTGCTATATTATCATTGGTAACTACATCATCATTGGGATATTACTATTCGGAATTATATTATCATTGGGTGCTATATAACTATAGGCAGTTATATTACATTTTAGAGTTATGTTAACATTGGGGGCTGTATCATCATTGGTAACTACATTATCTTTTGGAGCTTTATATCTATTATTATCATTGGGAACTATATCATTATAGAGTGTTATATCATCATCATTGGTAACTACATTATCATTGGGATATATATTACTATTTGGAATCATATTATCATTGGGTGCTATATAACCGTTGCCAGTTTTATTACGTTTTAAAATTATATTTGCATTGGGGGCTGAATCATCATTGGAAACTACATTACAATGGAGAGCTAGATATATCTATTTGGAGTTGTATTATTATTAGGAGCTATATATATATTCGTCGATTCCCTCTACGGTACAAAAGGTTAACCCTGTAAAAACTGTGTGACAAAATCCATTAGGCTATTTCGGGAGTTTTCATTGAAAAGCATTGACCAGCGCCGAAAATCCGAAATCGACATGTAATTTTCTGAGAAATACAATTGATTCGGCGAGGCCGTAAATGGGATAATAAATCGTGGTACAGTCATTTTTTTAGAATATTCCTATCGCTACATTTCGGACATTCTTCAATTTTCTTCTGACAGCTGCCGCCATCTTGAAATTGACTCGATTCGACGAATTTCTGTAAATAAATCAAGTCTTCATCAAACAAACAATACAGATAATGCCTTTAAATACACTTGAGAGGGTGCAACAAATAAGCTATATTGTAAAATAGTGAACTTTAATAATGATATGACGAGCAAGCCGCGAAGCGGCTTGCGAGAGGTAAGCGGCCGAGGTGAAGTTAACATGATTGTTTGATTGCGGAAAAAATACAATGACAGAGGTTCCATTATGTTGGCACGCGGCAGGTAAGACTATGTTTCATTATGATAATCTTTTTTTTTAAATGACGAGCGAAGCGGCTTGCGAGGAATGTACTGCTTTTTTACGAACAACTTTCATGATGCTCAGCAATAACAATGTTACGGACCCCATGTTGGGACTCCGGTTTGATTTCGTTAACATTTACTCAATTAATTACACGTTTGCAGAGTATACCCAGTTTAGACAGCTCATACAGGAATACGCTGGTTTTCTGTCACCGAACACATTAATTGTCACAAAACAACAATGTTGGGATGCAACTGGTAGGACTATGTTATAGTTCTACAATATAAAACTTCTGTATTTCGAAATATATCATAATTATCGTTCTTCATCACATTTTTATTCTTTTATGTCAGTTTTTTTTCTATTTTTTTATTATTTTTTTTAATTTTTATCATTCCTGCGAAATACGAAGTTTTATACAAAATGCCCAGCTTCCTGTAGCAGAATCCGCTCAACGCTTGATCGGACAGAATCATTGAATAAATCCATAAAATTTACCTATACTCAATATATGTCCACACAGTATGCATGTTTTCTCATATGTGGATGGATAAACTAAGTTAAAAAAGCTTACCTGATAGTCACAAAAATCCAAGGCAAAATTGAATTGAATAAACCGTTGGTTTGTTTACATTACCGATATACGAATTTAGCTTTTGAACGAAATTTATATATTTCCTTTAGACTCTTGAGAGTAACACAATTCTCACTCACCGGTTTAAAATCCTTCCAGAATTGAGTCTTAGCATTCTGGGTGTTTCACATTTTTTAGAATTATTTCAAAAAAGTAAAAAGTAAAAAAAGAAATCGTTCAAAGCCTTTTTCGGAAATCAGTAAATTTGTTTCAACCGGGTACATGTACCGTTGCCATATTGGCGACCTAAAACGAAAGTGAGAGTGCGAACATATTTGTGACTATCAGGATTAAAAGCAAAGGTAAATGTGATATTTTGAACGACATTATTTGTTTTAATTATATTTTGCACGTATTGGGACCTAATAATCTACAGTTGCACACGATTAATGGCTTTTGGCATAACTACACCGTTTTGGCATATATGGTTTTGACTTCACGCCAGCAGAGAAAGATAAATATGAATATGAATGATAAAAAACAAAATGAAGAATGATAACGTGATAATTTGAATGAAAAATAAGCTTGCGTGATGTCAAATTATTTGGACTAGACTATGTTATAGTACACGACCACTATTTATCATAACATAAATTTAAACCAAATACAAAGAACATCAACACGGGGAAACCGAAAGAAAATCTACCTCCAAAGAGCAAAACTAGACTTAAGAAAATACAGCTTTGGCATAAGAACAGTTAATATGTGGAATAGCTTAACTGAAGAGGTTGTAAATGCAAAAACCTTAAACACATTCAAAAACAGGTTAGATAACTTTTGGAAAAAATAAGAAATTAAATTTAACTATAAGGCCAATATAAGAACCGGAACAAAAGAACAACGAACAAAAACAGAAGAGTCCAGCATAGAGGATCCTCACGAACCTGAGCCGGAAAATAACGATAAGTACTGTAACGATAAGTATAACAAGCCATCTGCAAAGGGCTTCCTTAGTTGTGCTTACATTGCTGTTGTAATGACGAACAAGCCGCGTAGCGAATATACTGCTTTTTTATAATGAAATGAGCAAGCCGCAAAGCGGCTTGCGAGATTTAAGCGGCTGAGGTGTTTTTAACATGATTGCTTGGACGTAAAGCTGCGGAGGAATTACAATGACTGAGGTTCCATTATGTTGGCACGTGGCAGGTAGGACTAAGTTACATTAATAATAATCTTTTTTTTAAATGACGAGCAAAAAAGAAACATACTCGCTCAGACCCTGGATCGCCAGGTTTGCAGTCATGAGCACTAACACCTCGCCATAAATGCGCGCTTGTATAGCTGTATAAGTGATGATAAACCTACACACTGTGAAAATTCTTTTCATTTGCACGAAATAACCATGATTTTGAAGTATTACACAGTGTGCAAGTTACATGACTGTGAAATAAAATGGCTCCAGTATGGAAGTACACATATAGCGAGAATGCTAGAAACATAATTCTATGTTATAACCAGCATTCCGCGAAGTGGCTTGCAAGGAATATGCTACATTTTAGTTCACCTGAGTATGTTCAGGTGAATTTTAGGATCGTCCGGCGTCCATCAGCAGTTGTTTTAAACACCATCTCCGACGATACTACATGGCAGAATGTAACCAAACTCTACATAAATTGTATTTGTACTCAAAATTGTTAAAAGAATCTGGATCCATGTAGAACTCTAATTTGCATGGCAACAAAAAATATTTAACACTTTTTTCTTTGCTCCATGAATATAAATTTATTTAAGAAATATAGTGACATCATGAATATTTATTAGCTTTGTAGAATACAGTCAGATCTATTGTAGTTTCACAAACAAACACAACAGATCCTGATCAGATGGCTCCTTTCAACTTTGGGTCTACTCTGTTTGCAAAGACATAGAAAGCCTTTCAAAGGTGTACATATTGAGTAAAGGGTTAACATCTTATCCAAAAACATTTGGTCACAATTTAATGATATTTCATAGAAATAGTCCTCTACAAAAAAATGTTAAAGCTACATGTATGTTCATATCTCAAAAAACATTTCCTTATGAATATATAAGATTATAACTATATATATAGAAAACCTTTAAAATTCTTCTTCTCCAGAGACAACAGTTGAATTTGAATGGCATTTGGTAGGAATAGTGGGCCGGCTTGCAAGGAATATGTATACTCCTTTCCATTCAGCACTGATTATGTTACAGTTAAGGATATGTCAGGTAGAACTACATGTTAACACTACTCTGAACTCAGTATGCCTTTGCAAACAGAGTATACTACAATTTCTGCCATGGCCAAAAACTCGTAAGTTTATAATACATTACATGTAGTTGTACCGTTATAAGAATTCAGCTAATTAATGTTCATACAGTGCCAAATATTTCCGGCATTAATTTTCATGAGGTAAATGGTTAAAATAACAAAACCTTTTGCCAGTAAGCATTCAACAGCGGCATTATCCATCCTGATGTGTGATGTCATATTGAGTATACCAGCATTTACATGTATAATGTGGCTATTTAGTAGGTTAGGCATGATTATATGTTTCAAATACTAAAGGTTTGGAGAATCAGATTTCATGTTGTTTATTTTTTGTAAATTTTAAACACAACTTTACAACTATGCAATCTATGTATATTTAAAACTAACAAGTTAATCAAGAAGCATAGAGGATGTACTTCAACAGTAAATCTAAATTTGGCTGTTCTGATATAGTCAAACATTTTAGGGGAGTGGGATGTGGTAGGGAATCTATCAGACATGACATGCTCCTAGATTCCTGTCTAAAAACCTCACATCTCTTTAAACATATTGAAAAATACAATGTATGTATGAATATCAGGTCTAAGTTAGCTTCTGCTCCAAATTGCCATTTCCCATAGATGCAATCAGTGTAGTTTAATGGAAGAACACCTTCTTGGGTTAGCCATAGAGGGAAGTCTAGGTTCAAATCCTAGCACTGTCTATTGGAAAGGCTTTTTGGAGTATGTTATTTGCTATATAGACAACCTTTAACCCTTTCCCTGTTCTGTGTTTATTCCAAATTTGAATACCCACTGAATATTCATGGACAAAATAGATTAATGAAATATGGAAGATGGAACATTATAGCCATTTAAAAACTACAGAAACAGATCTATCAAATTCAATTAGCAAACAGAGCCTATAGGAGCCTTCTGATCAGCCATCATCAGGGTCTACTATGTTTGCAGTTACATAAATGTCGTTTGTACATGTATGAACGAAAGGGTTTAACCCTTTCCCTCGTACAAACATATTTTCACGCATTTGCAAACAGAGTAGACCCAGATCAGAGGAGCTGTCTGAACAGGGTCTGCTCTGTTTGCTAATGAAATTTGGTAGAGCTGTGTCTTTAGTTTCTAAAATGGCTACAATGCTCCACCTTCCATATTTCATTACAACTTTTTTGTTCATGAATAATCAGTAAGTACTGAAATTTGAAAATAAACATAGAACAGGGAAAGGGTTAAAAAGAAAAAATAATGTCCCATTTTTATGATACATGTACAGTACAATGTCCACTTTTTATGTACATTGCTTTAGCAGGGTAACCGGGCTTATTTTTTGCATGGCATCTTTTATTTGGTCACATTTCTGCTGGCAGGTGACACATGTTCCTTTGAACACTTTTGTTCTAATTCCTGTCATATTTCTCACTTTCTTGTCCATGTGTATCTTGAGATAGATATAATATAATTTAAACTGGAACTTAATTCATTGATGGGATAGCTAATTGAGTTTATTTTGTATGCATTATCAACATTTCATTATCAACCAATAACAACTCATCTTCTCATTTCAAAATTGCACACATAAACATAATATGTATGAGTTTTTATAACTGATTGTTAATTTACTTTTACAGTGATTGACCTGATTTTTGTCTAGCCTGCTTGTTGTCAGCTCAACAGTTGCCAAAGTGGCAGTTGTGTAAGCACATATATATGTATGTCTGTTTATCCATTTGATTTTGTCACAGCCAAGCCATTATTTTGCATCAACATATCTCCATATAACTTGGTCCATATCATGAGTAGACAGTGTACCAGGTACAAGGGCCTTAACTCTCACATCACAGATTTTGAAATTTATCCTTGATTTAATTTCTTCTTCACTGGGTCAAACAAAATTTAATTTTATAAATGGCTTAATCACTAGTAGACAGTGTACCATGTATAAGAACTATTACTCAAGGTTCACTCCACCAGAGGCTGGGTAGATTTTACTTTAATTGCTGCAGTGAAAATTTAATAAACAAATAAATATTTTCTCTGAAATCACTGATCAGATTTAAAAAAAATTGGCAGGAATGTTCCTTAGGTGACCATTTACAAAGTTGTAACCCATAAAATACAAGAGCACTACTTGGGGGTTCCAATGTTAAAGTTTTCGAACAGTGACAACGGAAATGCAGATGGTGGAGTTACTACATAGCTCTTTTTTTCCTTTAAAAAGCAGACAAGCTAAAATGGCCACCATAGATTGGGCTAAATCCCTTCTATGGCTAAAGGGAGCATTAAACCATTGAACAGATTTTTATGTACCAGTATTTTTGTAAGAATAATCGGTGAACATTTGCCAAGTATTCATTTTGTTTCCTTAAAATAAAAAAATGGGGCGTATGGCTAAGCGTCACATTTTATTTATAGGTCAATGTGACATTGACCTTGGTCTCCATTTAAGTGACATTGACCTTGGTCTTCATTTAAAAAATAAACTTGTGCAGAGCAAACCTCATACAACGAACCAGCTAGGATCACATATATGGCATGTGAGTTCATCTTAGGATGGTAGGGTGTCGCATACTAGTTTTAGGTCAATGTGACCTTGACCTCATTTACAACCAAGCCTGCCCGGAGCATATCTCCTACACTACTTCAGCTAGGATCACCAAATATGGTGTGCGAGTACATCTTGGGATGACTGGGTGCCACATACTATTCATAGGTCAATGTGACCTTGACCTTGGGCTTCATTTACAAAAAAAGCTTGTCCACAGCATATCCCTACACCAAATCAGCTAGGATTATCACTAAATATGGTGTGGGAGTTCATCTCCGGATGGAGGAATGTCGCATAATTTTTGTAGGTCATGTGGCCATGACCTTGGCATTTGACCTCAAATACAAAATAGCTTGTCTTTTGTGGTAGCTTGAGTTCACATTCTGCTCATACTATGCAATCTTTACTTTCATTTTGGAGTGCATATGCAGACCTGCTTACAAATCACATTCCATTTCTAGTGCTTTGCTTTGGGGGCATTTGTCACCTACTGCGACACTTTTCTTGTTTGGCTATGTTTTGACAATAAATTGACATAAATGTCAAATGTAAAATGTCAATGGTCGATTCCCGGTGGAGGCAGTGCCTTATTTCATATTAAACAACACTTTATGCTTATTCTGTTGACTGCTTGTACCTTATAACTTTATTCTTAATCAAAACAACTCATTAAGTCAATGGATAACGTGAATGTATATCTACTCTTATGGTACGTTCCAAATGCATTTTTGATCCTCACCTTGTGTTACCACCATAAGTTGTTATTCATAACACTTCTGAGACTATCATTTGAAGATAAGAGCTTTTGAAAGGACATATCATGTGTGAAAAGAGCGCTACATAAATGCGGTATATTACTAATGAATATTAATAATAAGATAAGCTGCTATTGCATGTCTTCACATAAGGTGAAGTGTCCTGTGATTGGCATGTTGTAATACATGTATATTATTTATGGTTAATGAAGATCTTCGGTGATTAAAGCTCTATAGAGCGTACGTTGTCTTTTGTTAATGAGACATTATTTCAATTAAATTTATGTCACTTGATATGATCATCAGGGAAGAGGCAGGGTTCCTTAACTGGCCATTGCGAATATTTCAAAATCCGTCTCATCTGAGGCTACACAACAGACCTCAACATAATTTTGCAACACAACTCCTAATGTGACACTTAGTATTATTTTTCAGTCATTGCATTTCATTAAAATATGACCGCCATGGACGGGACTAACGTCCCTTATAAGTCTGTTGTCAATCGTTTATATTGTTATTTTTCAGAAATATTTTATGTGACCCTCTCAGAAATTATTCAAACTGATGTTATTGCCAGGGATGGGGCTAATTTTCCCATATAAACTACAATTGTTATCATGAACGTTTCAAATGTTTCTCATCTGAAACACGTCGGCGGATATCAATACACTTGTGCAGGAATTGTCCTTAGGATACTTTTCAATACAGTTCAAGCTTATACTGTTTTCAAAACACCTTCTCCATATATTGCTATTGGGGAATTTTTAATAGTACCCTCCCTTGAAACAACAGGTAGAATTTCAATACTTAAACTTTGCTAGGAATGTTTCTTAAGACTACTCTTAAATTGTCATAATTGGTCAAGTATTTATTATTCGTTAACATGGCTGCCATTGATTGGGCTACATTTCATTGATTGTAGCAAAATTTAAAACATTTTTCCGCTAAACTCATGTCGTGATGTTAATGCAATTAATAATCGTTAAGAACAACATTTGCCAAAATATATAAAAAATATATTATAATTCATCAGTCATCATGACTGTCGCTGGGTAAATGATCGACATTCTCTTATGAAGCGAAGTACACCTCATGGCATATAACTCAGGTCGGCAATACAGTACCTCCTCCTAACTCTCTACGCCATATATATATATACCTTTGCAAGCCAAGTAGGCCTATATCAGACGGCTCCTATATGAGTCGTCTAATCAGGGTCTACTCTGTTTGCTTATGAAATAATATATATTTGATTCTATACTTTTTGCTTTGGCAATTATTTTATGAATTGATATGCATTTTTCAAGAGTTAATCTAATGATGTCATTGTGTCGTACGGTATCATCCATTGAGTAAATGGCTAAAGGTATTTATAATTCGTATTATGTGAATATGTTTTATTATATGATTACACTAACTGACTAAGAATAATGGCTCGCCTAACAGTCCGTCCGTTCATTAAAAATGATATAAATGAAACAATAAATTATCTGTTCCTAACAATTCCACAGAATGACAGCGGTTTGAAGGCGCTGAGATTGAGTAGCAATGTAACGCTGTGCGTATATCCTGTCTGTAATAGATCCTAAAAGTACAAGACGTGGTTCTGACAGAAGCATTGTCAAGCGTCTGCTGTAAAACATGTCGGTCTGTTAAGTCAATATTACACCACCAAAGACACTTACTCGCACTTGTCATTATGTTTGTTCTTGCACCTTTTATTTTGAAGATGACATTTTTGCAAATACTTATATTTATTGCAGAAAGTAGTTCCAATAGTTTTGGCCTCGCGTAATTATTATTAACCGAGATAAATGGAAGCGGTGGACAGACAGGGTTTCATGGCGTATTTCCCTGAAACATTGATAGATTACTCCTGCCTCTTATAACTGAAATGTTTGAAATCAATAGCTCTAAATGTCCTGTGTTTGCTGTTATGCCGTCTATAGTTCGCTGTTCTTAATATCCGTTCGATTTTTAAATGGCATGCATATGGAAGTAGGTGTATCCTGTTTCAATACTCAAAGAATAGTTTTCCAGAGAATTCCAAAACAAGTGCCAGAATATCTGAAGTTAAAATCACGCTGTGATATCAAATCTAATCCTGTCGCATAAATTATGGATCTAAATATTTTATTTTTGTAGATATAACTACAGAATCAACAGTTGTTTGGATAAGTCGAAATTCATAAATCTTATGGTGTCTTCCATATGTTGTAATAGCAAGTTCAATGGATTTGAAGTACATTTTTTTAAATGTGAAAGTTTGTGTTAAGTTATATATAGCCTATTGTTTATCATACCTAATGGCAAATTACGTGACCATGTTGCGAATATGTCCTATTATTACATTAGCATATAAGTCTGAAGAAATATTGTTACTATAAATATAATTTCTATTAGGTATAAAGTAATAATAATAATGCTTATACTACAACAACAACAACAACTACTACTACTACTACTACTACTACTACGACTACTACTACTACAGTACAACAACTAATAATGATAATAGTAAAAATAATAATGACAATAATAATCATGATAATACTATCAAAATGATAATAATTATATTATACTATCATGTCATAATTAGCTTTTCAAATATTTTTCCGTGACTAATAAGACTTTTCCGTCACATTTTAAGCGCTTTTGAACGCACATATCCTGTGTGAAAAGAGCGCTATATAAATGTGGTATAATAATAATAATAATTAGACCTCTTCTCCTAAGATGTGTTTTAATTGTATGAAAGTCAAGAGGTTATGACCTTTATTAGAATAAGAAACCAAACGAGAACGAAAATAGAAGAACATTTTCTCATTTACATCCTTTACAATACTCGTCAACACTCGTTAGCATGTCGATAGCAATTCTCATTCAACTTGGTTGACGATGAGAAGTTTTCTTTCGCGTTTCAAAAAATGTCGCCCTTGTTCATTTGTAAAGATAATTTTGTAGCTGAAACCATATTTTTGCGTTTAATGAAAACACATAGCACGTGCATCGTTAATCCCTTGTAGGCATGTAGGAAACGAAATAAATGTACTGGCATTTCCAAAACGTGTAGACCAATATAGGAGGGCTCCGAGATGAGCTCTATGTTCTCTATATGTCCTCTATTCACTTTAATTGTTTGATACAGAATGGGCTCTATAGTTCATTGGCGCTAATGCAGTATTCCTATTTGAATATTCCACATTCAAACGGGAAAGCATTATCATGATAAACGTTTAGCTTCTTATATTATTACTTAGTTACAATACCTAATTATATTTGATGACATAATTTGAAGTTTTTGACTTTATTTTACCCTTTAACAAATTCTCTCCTACTGGAACTTGTTTTGAAACCACTGTGTTACATTTATCACAATAGTTTTGAAATTACACAATGTTAAATGTTTCATTTTCTTCAGTAAATGCTCAATTTTCCGGTAGATTTATCTCAAGAGATTGGATCTAAACATAGCATATTGGGTAATGGGTTAAGTCCCATATCGTATACGGTAAACTCGTCCAAATTGAAAATTGGAACTGGTCTATGTTTCATTTAGGGGTTTCTACAAAATAAATATATGCTAGTGAAATCCGTCCAAATTGATCCATACAGCAAACAGTGTATACCTTGATCAGATGGCTCCCAATGTTTGCTTATGTTAAATGTACTGGACTATATAACTTTATGGGTTAAAAATTAGATATTTCCTATATATTTGAAGTCTGTATGCACAACCTTCGTTGAAAGTTGTTTGTATGAACTGTAATTAAATGAACTATAATAAAATGATCTAGAGTGCAGGATAGAATCAATCTAAATGGAACGTGATTTGAATTCTATAAATAAAGGTCTGAGTTGAAATACAACTATATCTCATTCCATTACATGATTTACACCTATTGCATGATTGTTATCGCATTACATTATAAACATTCATGTAAAACATATGAATATTCCTTAGCTTGCGTTTATAATGGAAGTGTGAACAATGACATTTTAACCAAAGCAGAAACTGTGAAATCAGATTATTACGCAACAGAGCAGACCTGATCAGACGTTTACTAAAGTGACCATATGATACGGGTCTATGCGGTATGTAAAGGTGTCCGAACGGCGTATCTATGCAGTAAAGGGTTCAGTGACAGTCTCTATGGCAAACGTATGTGTTCAACAATATAATAAAATGTTCATTTATTCTCTTGAATATCGTCAAATATCGCCCATGTGACAAAAACTAACCGATGCATATATTTTGTGTTGTACAACAAATTATTATAGGGCTATGTGACAGCCTATGTCGAACATTACGATAACTAAACCCAATCCGAATAAATGCTAATACATCTGCGGATGACACTGGGGTCAGCGATATCACACAGATGAAAGTTTTATTTTGTTCAATGTTTATTCGATCAGTTTTCGTTTGGTATACTTCCTTTTCATCATGATAATAACAAATGATTTATTAATGCTCTAGGGATGCTTAAAAACGCGTTCCAAGTAGACACTCTCACATTAACCCATTCCCTCATAGGCTATTTTATACCCATCCTCTTTGAATACATCTACCGAAAAGGAGCATTTACTAGAGAAAAGGAAAGATTTCGAATTTTGTAGTTTGAAACCATTGTGATAAATAGAGAATTTGTTCCTATAGGAGGAAATGCGCTATTTATCACAACGGTTTCACAAAGTGACTTATACAGAGTCGTCAAAATTCGTCAATATGAGGAAATGGGTAAAGAGATATAGAGTAATCCATATCTAAGACTAATCGGCCCACAGCAGGCTAAAGGTTAAAATTCATCTCACTAATATCAATATGTAATTATTTCTCACATAAATGATCGGAGTAAAGTATGTCCTGTATATGTCCAATGTCATTAGATTCATAAGTTTGGTTTATTAAATGACCACGCTTTTGATAGTTTTTACAATACTAACACTGTGATAATGTTTAATCAGGTGACGTTGCCTCTGATCTTAATAATCGGACGTTGATCGTGCGTTATCGATTTTGAATACTGGCTCGCTCTTTAACGATCATTTATAACGGGATTACAGGTGATGTCGTGGACTTAATGTCACATTGTGAGTATAAATTGAGATTATACCTTATTGGTATAAAGGCCATAGGCACAATAGTGCCGGTAAACACATTACATCAACTCAGTACATACTTAGTATAGTCGATGGTAAAACACTATACAATCTATTCTATGTTTATTTCCTTGAGAAAAATGGAAATATCAATTTTCGTAAAAAAGATTTTTTTTCAACACTAGCAACTAAGTCGCGATGATCGAAAACTGTTTCAATTTTTAGATAAACGGGATTTACCAAAGGAATCCCTGAGTGTTTAGTCGTCCACTTGATTAACCCTTCTCTTGCTGAATTTTATAATACACTTCACCTTCTTTATTAATGCCCTGTTGTATATTAACATATATCTTAACTGTGTACAAGTATTTCGCTGTGCAATCACTGCTGTGGAGTGCACTGGTTGCACAATCAACTTGTAAATAGTGCAGACCCTGATGAGACAGCTCCTGCAGGAGCTGTCTCATCTGGGTCTTCACTATTTACGGGTAGGTATATTGACGTGAATAGCAAGCGAAGGGTTAAGATGAGGTATAGCAAAGTTACCGTAACGTGACGTCTCCTCTCAAAGAAGGTAAACAAAAAGGGTTACTAACGAGTCCACATTCAAAGAATAGAAAAGGACAAAAAACTTCAGAGGCAGTGGTCCAAGTTGAGACACATCGCCAGCTTAAACTAAGACAGGTGGGGAATGTTGGACCCGTTACTTGCATTTTAGTTCCAGTTTCTGTTTGGTTGTTAGATCGCAGTTATCGATAGATAAAAATAAGTATGATAGATTTTCTATATAAAATACAGTCCGTGATTGCGTGATTCACTATCATATCACATACATGTACGTGCTACAGTTAGATGTTCGGCTTGTTCTGCGATATTGTTTTGTGTCGTTTTTGAGCAAACAAGAGGTAAAATTATGTTATTTTCTATACAAAACATCATGTCACATGTAGTCAGCAATGAGCTACATTGTAATTGTGAGCGGAAATTAAATCACATGAACTATAATATGAAATAAGGCACTGCCTCCACCGGGAATCGACCATTGACATTTTACATTTGACATTTATGTCAATTTATTGTCAAAACATAGCCAAACAAGAAAAGTGTCGCAGTAGGTGACAAATGCCCCCAAAGCAAAGCACTAGAAATGGAATGTGATTTGTAAGCAGGTCTGCATATGCACTCCAAAATGAAAGTAAAGATTGCATAGTATGAGCAGAATGTGAACTCAAGCTACCACAAAAGACAAGCTATTTTGTATTTGAGGTCAAATGCCAAGGTCATGGCCACATGACCTACAAAAAGTATGCGACATTCCTCCATCCGGAGATGAACTCCCACACCATATTTAGTGATAATCCTAGCTGATTTGGTGTAGGGATATGCTGTGGACAAGCTTTTTTTGTAAATGAAGCCCAAGGTCAAGGTCACATTGACCTATGAATAGTATGTGGCACCCAGTCATCCCAAGATGTACTCGCACACCATATTTGGTGATCCTAGCTGAAGTAGTGTAGGAGATATGCTCCGGGCAGGCTTGGTTGTAAATGAGGTCAAGGTCACATTGACCTAAAACTAGTATGCGACACCCTACCATCCTAAGATGAACTCACATGCCATATATGTGATCCTAGCTGGTTCGTTGTATGAGGTTTGCTCTGCACACGTTTATTTTTTAAATGAAGACCAAGGTCAATGTCACTTAAATGGAGACCAAGGTCAATGTCACATTGACCTATAAATAAAATGTGACGCTTAGCCATACGCCCCATTTTTTTATTTTAAGGAAACAAAATGAATACTTGGCAAATGTTCACCGATTATTCTTACAAAAATACTGGTACATAAAAATCTGTTCAATGGTTTAATGCTCCCTTTAGCCATAGAAGGGATTTAGCCCAATCTATGGTGGCCATTTTTAGCTTGTCTGCTTTTTAAAGGAAAAAAAGAGCTATGTAGTAACTCCACCATCTGCATTTCCGTTGTCACTGTTCGAAAACTTTAACATTGGAACCCCCAAGTAGTGCTCTTGTATTTTATGGGTTACAACTTTGTAAATGGTCACCTAAGGAACATTCCTGCCAATTTTTTTTAAATCTGATCAGTGATTTCAGAGAAAATATTTATTTGTTTATTAAATTTTCACTGCAGCAATTAAAGTAAAATCTACCCAGCCTCTGGTGGAGTGAACCTTGAGTAATAGTTCTTATACATGGTACACTGTCTACTAGTGATTAAGCCATTTATAAAATTAAATTTTGTTTGACCCAGTGAAGAAGAAATTAAATCAAGGATAAATTTCAAAATCTGTGATGTGAGAGTTAAGGCCCTTGTACCTGGTACACTGTCTACTCATGATATGGACCAAGTTATATGGAGATATGTTGATGCAAAATAATGGCTTGGCTGTGACAAAATCAAATGGACAAACAGACAGACATATATATGTGCTTACACAACTGCCACTTTGGCAACTGTTGAGCTGACAACAAGCAGGCTATACAAAAATCAGGTCAATCACTGTAAAAGTAAATTAACAATCAGTTATAAAAACTCATACATATTATGTTTATGTGTGCAATTTTGAAATGAGAAGATGAGTTGTTATTGGTTGATAATGAAATGTTGATAATGCATACAAAATAAACTCAATTAGCTATCCCATCAATGAATTAAGTTCCAGTTTAAATTATATTATATCTATCTCAAGATACACATGGACAAGAAAGTGAGAAATATGACAGGAATTAGAACAAAAGTGTTCAAAGGAACATGTGTCACCTGCCAGCAGAAATGTGACCAAATAAAAGATGCCATGCAAAAAATAAGCCCGGTTACCCTGCTAAAGCAATGTACATAAAAGTGGACATTGTACTGTACATGTATCATAAAAATGGGACATTATCTTTTCTTTTTAACCCTTTCCCTGTTCTATGTTTATTTTCAAATTTCAGTACTTACTGATTATTCATGAACAAAATAGTTGTAATGAAATATGGAAGGTGGAGCATTGTAGCCATTTTAGAAACTAAAGACACAGCTCTACCAAATTTCATTAGCAAACAGAGCAGACCCTGTTCAGACAGCTCCTCTGATCTGGGTCTACTCTGTTTGCAAATGCGTGAAAATATGTTTGTACGAGGGAAAGGGTTAAACCCTTTCGTTCATACATGTACAAACGACATTTATGTAACTGCAAACATAGTAGACCCTGATGATGGCTGATCAGAAGGCTCCTATAGGCTCTGTTTGCTAATTGAATTTGATAGATCTGTTTCTGTAGTTTTTAAATGGCTATAATGTTCCATCTTCCATATTTCATTAATCTATTTTGTCCATGAATATTCAGTGGGTATTCAAATTTGGAATAAACACAGAACAGGGAAAGGGTTAAAGGTTGTCTATATAGCAAATAACATACTCCAAAAAGCCTTTCCAAAAGACAGTGCTAGGATTTGAACCTAGACTTCCCTCTATGGCTAACCCAAGAAGGTGTTCTTCCATTAAACTACACTGATTGCATCTATGGAAAATGGCAATTTGGAGCAGAAGCTAACTTAGACCTGATATTCATACATACATTGTATTTTTCAGTATGTTTAAAGAGATGTGAGGTTTTTAGACAGGAATCTAGGAGCATGTCATGTCTGATAGATTCCCTACCACATCCCACTCCCCTAAAATGTTTGACTATATCAGAACAGCCAAATTTAGATTTACTGTTGAAGTACATCCTCTATGCTTCTTGATTAACTTGTTAGTTTTAAATTGCATAGTTGTAAAGTTGTGTTTAAAATTTACAAAAAATAAACAACATGAAATCTGATTCTCCAAACCTTTAGTATTTGAAACATATAAGCATGCCTAACCTACTAAATAGCCACATTATACATGTAAATGCTGGTATACTCAATATGACATCACACATCAGGATGGATAATGCCGCTGTTGAATGCTTACTGGCAAAAGGTTTTGTTATTTTAACCATTTACCTCATGAAAATTAATGCAGGAAATATTTGGCACTGTATGAACATTAATTAGCTGAATTCTTATAACGGTACAACTACATGTAATGTATTATAAACTTACGAGTTTTTGGCCATGGCAGAAATTGTAGTATACTCTGTTTGCAAAGGCATACTGAGTTCAGAGTAGTGTTAACATGTAGTTCTACCTGACATATCCTTAACTGTAACATAATCAGTGCTGAATGGAAAGGAGTATACATATTCCTTGCAAGCCGGCCCACTATTCCTACCAAATGCCATTCAAATTCAACTGTTGTCTCTGGAGAAGAAGAATTTTAAAGGTTTTCTATATATATAGTTATAATCTTATATATTCATAAGGAAATCTAGCCCTGCTGTAGAGGACTATTTCTATGAAATATCATTAAATTGTGACCAAATGTTTTTGGATAAGATGTTAACCCTTTACTCAATATGTACACCTTTGAAAGGCTTTCTATGTCTTTGCAAACAGAGTAGACCCAAAGTTGAAAGGAGCCATCTGATCAGGATCTGCTGTGTTTGTTTGTGAAACTACAATAGATCTGACTGTATTCTACAAAGCTAATAAATATTCATGATGTCACTATATTTCTTAAATAAATTTATATTCATGGAGCAAAGAAAAAAGTGTTAAATATTTTTTGTTGCCATGCAAATTAGAGTTCTACATGGATCCAGATTCTTTTAACAATTTTGAGTACAAATACAATTTATGTAGAGTTTGGTTACATTCTGCCATGTAGTATCGTCGGAGATGGTGTTTAAAACAACTGCTGATGGACGCCGGACGATCCTAAAATTCACCTGAACATACTCAGGTGAACTAAAATGTAGCATATTCCTTGCAAGCCACTTCGCGGAATGCTGGTTATAACATAGAATTATGTTTCTAGCATTCTCGCTATATGTGTACTTCCATACTGGAGCCATTTTATTTCACAGTCATGTAACTTGCACACTGTGTAATACTTCAAAATCATGGTTATTTCGTGCAAATGAAAAGAAATTTCACAGTGTGTAGGTTTATCATCACTTATACAGCTATACAAGCGCGCTTTTATGGCGAGGTGTTAGTGCTCATGACTGCAAACCTGGCGATCCAGGGTCTGAGCGAGTATGTTTCTTTTTTGCTCGTCATTTAAAAAAAAGATTATTATTAATGTAACTTAGTCCTACCTGCCACGTGCCAACATAATGGAACCTCAGTCATTGTAATTCTTCCGCAGCTTTACGTTCAAGCAATCATGTTAAAACACCTCAGCCGCTTAAATCTCGCAAGCCGCTTTGCGGCTTGCTCATTTCATTATAAAAAAGCAGTATATTCGCTACGCGGCTTGCTCGTCATTACAACAGCAATGTAAGCACAAGCAATGTAAGCACAACTAAGGAAGCCCTTTGCAGATGGCTTGTTATACTTATCGTTACAGTACTTATCGTTATTTTCCGGCTCAGGTTCGTGAGGATCCTCTATGCTGGACTCTTCTGTTTTTGTTCGTTGTTCTTTTGTTCCGGTTCTTATATTGGCCTTATAGTTAAATTTAATTTCTTAATTTTTCCAAAAGTTATCTAACCTGTTTTTGAATGTGTTTAAGGTTTTTGCATTTACAACCTCTTCAGTTAAGCTATTCCACATATTAACTGTTCTTATGCCAAAGCTGTATTTTCTTAAGTCTAGTTTTGCTCTTTGGAGGTAGATTTTCTTTCGGTTTCCCCGTGTTGATGTTCTTTGTATTTGGTTTAAATTTATGTTATGATAAAGAGTGGTCGTGTACTATAACATAGTCTAGTCCAAATAATTTGACATCACGCAAGCTTATTTTTCATTCAAATTATCACGTTATCATTCTTCATTTTGTTTTTTATCATTCATATTCATATTTATCTTTCTCTGCTGGCGTGAAGTCAAAACCATATATGCCAAAACGGTGTAGTTATGCCAAAAGCCATTAATCGTGTGCAACTGTAGATTATTAGGTCCCAATACGTGCAAAATATAATTAAAACAAATAATGTCGTTCAAAATATCACATTTACCTTTGCTTTTAATCCTGATAGTCACAAATATGTTCGCACTCTCACTTTCGTTTTAGGTCGCCAATATGGCAACGGTACATGTACCCGGTTGAAACAAATTTACTGATTTCCGAAAAAGGCTTTGAACGATTTTTTTTTTTACTTTTTACTTTTTTGAAATAATTCTAAAAAATGTGAAACACCCAGAATGCTAAGACTCAATTCTGGAAGGATTTTAAACCGGTGAGTGAGAATTGTGTTACTCGCAAGAGTCTAAAGGAAATATATAAATTTCGTTCAAAAGCTAAATTCGTATATCGGTAATGTAAACAAACCAACGGTTTATTCAATTCAATTTTGCCTTGGATTTTTGTGACTATCAGGTAAGCCTTTTTAACTTAGTTTATCCATCCACATATGAGAAAACATGCATACTGTGTGGACATATATTGAGTATAGGTAAATTTTATGGATTTATTCAATGATTCTGTCCGATCAAGCGTTGAGCGGATTCTGCTACAGGATGCTGGGCATTTTGTATAAAACTTCGTATCTCGCAGGAATGATAAAACTTAAAAAAAATAATAAAAAAATAGAAAAAAAACTGACATAAAAGAATAAAAATGTGATGAAGAACGATAATTATGATATATTTCGAAATACAGAAGTTTTATATTGTAGAACTATAACATAGTCCTACCAGTTGCATCCCAACATTGTTGTTTTGTGACAATTAATGTGTTCGGTGACAGAAAACCAGCGTATTCCTGTATGAGCTGTCTAAACTGGGTATACTCTGCAAACGTGTAATTAATTGAGTAAATGTTAACGAAGTCAAACCGGAGTTCCAACATGGGGTCCGTAACATTGTTATTGCTGAGCATCATGAAAGTTGTTCGTAAAAAAGCAGTACATTCCTCGCAAGCCGCTTCGCTCGTCATTTAAAAAAAAGATTATCATAATGAAACATAGTCTTACCTGCCGCGTGCCAACATAATGGAACCTCTGTCATTGTATTTTTTCCGCAATCAAACAATCATGTTAACTTCACCTCGGCCGCTTACCTCTCGCAAGCCGCTTCGCGGCTTGCTCGTCATATCATTATTAAAGTTCACTATTTTACAATATAGCTTATTTGTTGCACCCTCTCAAGTGTATTTAAAGGCATTATCTGTATTGTTTGTTTGATGAAGACTTGATTTATTTACAGAAATTCGTCGAATCGAGTCAATTTCAAGATGGCGGCAGCTGTCAGAAGAAAATTGAAGAATGTCCGAAATGTAGCGATAGGAATATTCTAAAAAAATGACTGTACCACGATTTATTATCCCATTTACGGCCTCGCCGAATCAATTGTATTTCTCAGAAAATTACATGTCGATTTCGGATTTTCGGCGCTGGTCAATGCTTTTCAATGAAAACTCCCGAAATAGCCTAATGGATTTTGTCACACAGTTTTTACAGGGTTAACCTTTTGTACCGTAGAGGGAATCGACGGCGCCTTCGGCGCCCGGTCGATTCCCTATAATGAGAGCAGAGGGTACATGTACATGAAATTGTAACAAAGCTACACACGCCGTACATGACATATCGTTTATTAGTTGTAATTACATGTAACCATTTCTCTCCAATAAATCATGTTTTTTTGCATAGATCAGATGACTCCTGAAGGAGCCGTCTGATCAAGGTCTGCTGTGTTTGCTTTATACAGTAAAACTTCTCTATAACGACCACTAAATTTGTGTTAATTAGTTGGTATTTTGGGCAGGTTGTTGCTTAAAGCAAGGTGAAAGTAAAACAGAACGCTCCTATATTACTGAGCGTTCTGTTTTGCTTTCACCTTGCTTTAAGCAGCCACCTATCTTTAACAAAAATACTTGATGTAATTTAGTGGTCGTTATGGAGAGGTTTTACTGTATATTAGTATGGCATACCTGTCAGAAATCCTAAGTGCAATTATCATTATATAAATTCAGCTAATAAATATCCATGATTTCATTATTTCTTACATGACTATTTGTTAGTCAGGGAAATCGTTGAGAAACAAAACTAATGAAAATGAATTCCAAATGTAAACGAAACGGAAATGAAATGAACCTACATGTATATAACAGATTCAAAATTGGCACAAAGAACAGCAAACATTTCCCTATATAAACGCCTTCTCGTGTCTTTTTCAAACAGAGCAGACCCGGACCAAACGGATCTAGAAGCTGTCTGATCAGGGTCTGCTCTGTTTGATTATGGAAATATAATAGGTCTACAGTTTCTACCAATACCAACATTTCATGTATACACAAATCATTATAAGAATCAGTTGACGTATATATTTAGGATTTAATTTTGAACGGACCACCCTAGGCAAGCAGTGCAGACCCAGACACCATTGCTTCCAAAGGGAATGGACTAACATTGCGTAAATACTGTTGGTAGAATTTGTTGCCCGAACTTTAAAGGGAAAGTCCCTACATTCAACGCGTTTCAAAAACACCTAAAATATACAAAACTCATTTATTATATGCTGAAAAGACGTATATCGCAAGATAACCTATCCAATAAACGTTGAAAATGACAAAACATCCATGTGTTTGATATCGACGATCCCGATTTTATGTACCGCTGTTTCAGTTTTATTCGGGTTCGGTTTTAGTTTCGTATCTGTTCGCGCTATTCGCGTCTCTCCGACCACTTCGGAGAAAAGCTGTTACGTCAACAATGCAGGGATCGGGTGATCATCGTCAAAACGCGGAAGATTTTAACGGAAAGGGCCGATACTATTTTGTAGAACAAAAAATATAGGTATTGATGAAATTGATTTTTTGTATCACAGGGGCATGTTTCGATACAAGTTCAAATTGACAATCTTCATAATAATGATTGAGCATAACAAATACCAAGTTTTCTGATATTATTGAAAATATGCGTTCATGGTAGGGATTAATATATAAATATGTAAATATATCATAACTATATACATTTGTATGTGTGTCAATTTGGCGTCGCATTAGACAAACCTAAAGATCTCAATCAAGAGACAAGTATAATATTATAGCAGTTAAAGTAATTATAATACATAAATAAAGAGGTACCTGGGTTCAAGGTTATACAACTTCTGAGTCAGAGTCTGAGATCATTCTCAAGTATCTGGTTGGTCAGATTCTGAGCAAGCTGATTCATATGCTTGAGAATGATCTCAGACTCAAGCAAAACGATTATATAACTTCGGGACCATGTTTCTGTGATAAAAACACAACAGTCGACAATTTAACATAAATTTATTGTTTACTACATTATGTTATTAACTGAAAAACACTTTTAGGCATATACAAAAAGAATTGCATCATCATCAGGATCTAGATCTTTATAAGTCTGATGGCTTTGTTTTGTGAAAAGTCAAAGGGACGGTAATTATTTCAGAATAATTCATTGATCTATACAACATACTCTTTCGGTATGAACTTGCTTAGCAGGACATGATTATTTAGCAGATTTGAATATCGGATATTCAAAATGGAATAGTCAATATTTTGTTAATGACAAAGTCCATACATCGTGATAAGGTATTATATACGAGAGGAATAAGAACGAAAACATGACAAACAGTGCAGACTCTGATTAGAAAGCCCATCTAGGACTTTCTGATCTAGAACTACTCCTTTTTGCAAATATCAGTACATGTACATTCATTTATTATATGTAACTCTGTGATATCAGTTATTTTCCCTTGTATAAATATGCCATTATACGAATAATCTAATAACTATTCATAAAGTCATTATGTCAGATAGGAATATTAAAAAGACTGAGTGAAAAGGATCAATAAACATCTGGTTAAATGGACGTCTCCAAACGTAGTACATCATTACGAAAACATTGACGATGATTCCAATGCTTTGGCTGATATTAGAATGATTTATAACCATGCTCCTCTCTATCTAATGAGACTGGTATCACACATGTCTTACCATGTTTCTGTCTATCCAATGGCGAGCCTTCATCACGCTTACAGGCGAAACCATGATTAGTTTTTGTAATCGGTTTGATTGCAGATAAGACCGAGTATCACGTATCGCATCATAACCAGGCCTGTTGATTATGCCCATCGTTAACTCTTTACTTTATATAAACGTGTTTTCACGCATTTGCAAACAGAGTAGACCCAGATCAGACGGCTCCTCAGGGTTTGCTCTGTTTGCTAATAGACTTTGATAGATCTGTTTCTTTGCTTTCCAAAATGTCTTCAATGTTACACCTTCCATATTTCTTTATGACTACTTTCTTAATGAATATTCAGTAGGTATTGAAATTTGTAATAAACATAGTACAGGGAAAGGGATAAAGCATGGATGACAAAGATACTTCGATGATGTGTTTTATAGAAGAACCTTCCTTAGGCGGCCAGCAAAGAAAATGACTAATTATAGGTCTGTCAGGCATGTGGTAGCTTAATGCAGGCAAAACAGTAATGCAGAAACTCCTATAGGATCTTCTTGCATTACATTTGGTTCTGCATTAAGCAACTACCGGCTAATGATTTAAGACTCCTATGTTCAATAAATGAATGGCCGCTTAACGGGCTCTACTGAAGACGATAGTTTAGAACTGTCGAATAGTTTCTCAGCACACTATAGCTTTAACAATATCTAGTTTGTTTGTATAAATGAGTTCCTCTCCCATCGTCGTAACTATGATAAGAAAACACAACCAAAAAACAAAACAAACAAGAACAGGCACATACTGAAATGGTAATCTGATATTCAACCACATAATAAAATGGTAATCTGATATTCAAAGTACGTGTCTAGATGAAATGTGAACTTAAAACTTGATGTAAATATTGATAGGAATAAGCATTTTGAAGCGGGTTTTGCGATGTTGCAAATACATAAGAATTTAACTATAACACTTTTACTGACAACATAATAGAGTGAACGTTTCGGAAACCGAACTTTAAAACAGATGCAGCTTAATGCAGGATACAAGTCATACAGAAACTTTCCGATGGAGCTTTCCTTGTGGTCTTGCTGTTCTGTATTGATCAGCCATTTGCCTGATAATATATAAATCATCCTTTACAGCATGTCTGGTAAAGAAATGTTTTACGTCACATGTATTAGAACAAACACTATTATCCGCTGAACCAATTCTTTAGAATTTTTTTGGCACATTTGCAAACAAAGAAGACACAGATCAGATGGCTCGTATAGGGGCCTTCTGATCAGGGTATTTTGTGTTTTTGAAAGTACAAAAATGAGTCATGCAGGAAACACCACATACTGAACAAACAGTCGCCCGAACAGCAACACAAGGAAACAGCAAATGCACATAACTATCAAAAACATAAAGAGACGTACAAAGACAAAACAAACATACAATAGGGGGAAGATGGAAGTACCGCCTTGGAACGGTCAGTGACAAAAGTCACTGGGGGGGGGGGGGTTAAATATAAAACATTTATTCCATCCCCACCCTAAAAGACAAACAGTGTAAATAAACGTATCCCCTCTCCGACTAATCTACAACAACCGCGATGGCAAATACAGTGGTAAAGTGTATGTATAACGAAAACATTTAAGTGAACAAACTGTATCCACCTATCGCTAGTGTGCTCAATGATTGAGCTGCAAACAGAGTAACTGTAGAAAAGTAAACAAGGGTACGACAAAAACGAAATAGTACAGATATCCGACGTTCTCCTTCCGTTTCTGGATTTAAGAGGTCGCCTTCATAGAGCACTAAACCTTTCTTGTCGACGTACATGCAAAGAGGCCAGCGTGATTGCCAACAAAACCATTATGTAGGTTCTACTATGGCAGCACACTGCTTTGTCCTTTATGATTTTTTGTTTGTTTGTTTGTGTTGATTAACGTTGATTAATGATGTTATAAAACACTTATTAATATCCATACAGCCTACATGAAATTATGAGACAATGGGTCAATGCATACTAATTATTTTAACCGTTCTCTCCATCGAAACACCTGACAAAATTTATTATCAGGAGAATGTCGGTGTCAATCTCTTACATGTAACGCTTGACATGCTATTTTACCCTTTCCTTCACATAAACGCCTCTGCCTCTAAAGACAGTCGACAAACATCAGACGTATCCTGTAGAAAACGTCTGATCTGGGTGGGATTCGTTTGCTTATGACATCATTATAGATCTGACTCCATAGTTTCTACCAATATCAAAACATTTCATACAGTATAAACTTGATGCTACGAAATTTTAGTAATGAAGAATTTATGTCTTTGTATGCATGTGGCTGCTTAATGTAGGGTGAAATTCATGCAGAAAGCTCACAGAGGAACTTTCTGCATGACTTTCACCCTGCATTAAGCTGCCACCTGTGATAAAGATCAATGACGGTACGTATTTGAGTATTCGAATAATCGAGTTTTTACTGTATACCATTATGAAAATAAATCTATCAACTAGATATACTTATTATGTTATTATATCTTACACAAATGTGCAACATGTAAAGAGCTAAAGACAGATGACTACAATTTGTACCCATATATCGAGTTTATTCAGCATGAACGAGTCGAATAGTCAGGACCTTTCAGATACATGATGATCAAAAACCATTCTAAAGGAGTCGTCTGATCTTAAGCCACATTTTTTGTAAACAGAACGCTTGTTTCTCGTATTTAAAGGGCTAATATCAGTGAAATCATGACAAAACAAAACTCGCACAGTGGGCTCGAAGGAGCGTTTTAGCTGTAATGGTATGGTAACGAGCGTCAACCATCGGTTTTCCAGAGCATGATTAGAACTTCAAAGAACGAACAATGAACACGCTGTTTTAAATGTAAGTGATTTTATCCGAGTGTAAACCCCGCTTAATGAGGTAATCATTTTCCCCATGAATCTTCATACAAGACTTAATGACGTCATGCACAGTTTCTGTTTTTTTTATAATGATGTATGCATTTTTGGCTATGACAGAAACTGTAGACATAGATCTATATAATTCCATAACATGGGCGTAGCTGATACGCACTTAGGCACGTGCGTAACATCAGTCCAAAAGGTGAACACAATAGTATGGCCAAAATCGAATACAACTCGATGGCTAAGGGGTAGTCTTTGGTAAACATTCTGTCTTGTCATGTAAACTTTAATACATTCCCTCATATTGACGCATTTTGAAGCCTGTACACGTAACCTTTTGAAACCATTGTGATAGGAGCAAATGCTCTTTTTACCACATGGTTTCAAAACTACCCAATTCTATTTTTTTCTTATGAAATACTTTAGATATGATTCCACAGATTTGGCCATGGCCCATATTCCTGTGATCATATGTGATTATAAACAAGTATTTGATATCCATGATATCAGTATATCCTCCATGAACGTTCAGTAAAGGCTAAATCATGCTAAATGTTGCTAGTACCAGATCAATAGATAAGGGTGCGTATTCAAATACTCAATTTGCCATTTCTCCACCATACACTATGGTGTGATCACTTTGAAGAGTTGTCTCTTTGAGGCGAATCAGCAGAGTGGTTACACCAGAGGGTGTGGTAGAGAAATAAAGGAACTATTCTTGAAAATGTTTTAATTTACGCATCTAATTTGGACCTCTGTAGTAAAACAAGAATACTTTTTAAATAACATGTATGGTTGTATAAAAGTATGCATACCAATGTTTGACAACGAAACAAATCATGCATTAAATAGTCACATAGTGATGAGTAGATACATTGCTTAAGTATTTCAGTTTATAATATAGTTTAAAGCGGGATTAGTAATGTTTGTGCATGCTTAAATGTTTCGCAATCACAATGTTGCAACATCAGACATCAGACCCGGATGTAGGCACACGCTTCCATTAACACAAGTGTTGGGTGGGAAAATAAACAAAACCATCTGACAGAGTTGTATCAATTGTTGTATCTTACGCGAGACTTCTTTGACGGAAAGTCTGATCTCGTACCAACAAATGTCGAGCGCTTACTAAACAAATATCGAGCGCTTACTACAGCAATTGATACCATTCTGAGAGTGTATTGTGTTTACTGTGTTTATGATATGCCACCATTTGTTTTAAATAATAATAATAAAAAATACTTCTTTGTTTTAAATACTATTAAATCGGCCTGCCAATAACAGAGAACGAGGAACTATTTTGTGTTATAAAGCAGTTTCCCAGCATATGTCGCTCTGACACACATTTTGCCATTTGTGTTTTGGAATTACGTCACACTTTTGTTTGCAACACCGATTGCGCGTAGTTTGTTCTAAAAGTGTTCTGGAATGGCATAATGAGTAGTGCAATACACGTATTACAAAGCCATAAGTTGATCCAGAATCTTGTATCACATCCAGATCAGCGATGGTCCTAGATGAGCCCTCTGGCCAGTATCTGCACTGTTTGTCATTTTGCCATTCTAAATCCTCTCGTAAATTATACTTTTTCACTCTGCTTGACCTTTGTCATTAAATTGGTAGAACCTGTCAGGTCAATTGTATTATAATATTATAAGCAAGCAGAGTAGAGCTGTCTGTTCTAGGTCTACCCTGTTTGCAGATGCGTGATAAAAACGTTGTACGACGTAAAACGTTAACGAAAGCAAAGGGATTGCAGTTTCATGTGGACAGATAGAAAAGCCGATGGCTGCCTTTATCCTATTTTTGTATTAAGTTAACAGTTTTTATTTAGATTTCCATTAAAAATGTGATTTCAATCAATTTGCTACACACCGTTGGAAATAATCTGCCCAAAGTGCCAGGTGCCTGCAATCGTCTCATTTCAATCTTAACCCTTCTCTTGCTGAATTTTAAAATACATTTCTCCTTCTTTACCCCTGCCCTGTTGTATAATTACATATATCTTCACTGTGTACAAGTATTTCGCTGTGCAATCACTGCTGTGGAGTGCACTGGTTGCACAATCAACTTGTAAATAGTGCAGACCCTGATGAGACAGCTCCTGCAGGACATGTCTCATCTGGGTCTCCACTATTTACAGGTAGGTATATTGACGCGATTAGCAAGCGAAGGCTTAATCATGTTAGCAGAATCCTATTATGGTAGAAACAATGCGATCTTTGTCTGTACCTGTGTTTGTGTGTCTTGTTTAGTCTTTATTGCTCTTTGCCTGAATATCTCTATGTCTGTCTGTTTAATGGCTTTCAGTCTTTCACACAATCTGTGTCTTCCTGTGCCTTTGTCTCTCTTTTTATCTCTTTGTCTGCTTCTTCCGACTCTGTCCCCATGTGTCTCGCTGGCTATGTGTCTGTCTGTCTGTCTTGTGTTAGTGATTGTCTCTATTTACGTACATATGTCGATTCTGTTCCAATGGCTGTGTCTCTCTTATTCTGTGTGTGTCTCTGTCTCTGTCTTTATGTCTCTTTGTTTCTATATATAAGTATGTCTCTCTCTCTGTATAAGATTGTCTGCCTGATGTCTATAGTTATGTACGATATAATTCTCTCTGTTTCTTTGCCGCAATCTGCATGTTTGTATATGTCTATATCTGTTTATCTGTCTCTCTGTTTCTCTGTCTCAGTCTATGTTACTCTATGTCTCATTGTCTGTCTGTCTGCCTGTCTCTTTCTTTCTCTCTGTCTCTGTCTTTCTCCCTTTCTTTCTCTCTCTCTCTCTGTGTAGATCTGTCTAACTCTCTCTCTCTCTCTCTCTCTCCTCTGCCTCTGTGTCTGTTTGTCTGTCTCTGTATATGTCAGCCTTTGTCTGTCTGTCTCTCTATCTCTCTCGCTCGCTCTACATATACACTACAGCTCTCGGCTGTTGTTTTTCTATATACCCGCGGTGTTTTCTCTTTTTTTCAATTAACTTTCCAACAAGTAGTGGTGATTTAATCATTAATTTACAACATGAAGTTCATTAATTCAGACTTAGCTCCTAAGTGCCAGAGAGATAAGATCTTATTTAATTAATTATGATCTTGCTATAACAATTGCTGCTGTGATTAATAGTTCTTTTTAATATTTCTCCCTGTTTATTATGTCTCCTAAAGTTACTTTTTTTTGCCATTAACCAGCCATTAATATTCAGATGATATTTATATTAGCATTATGAACAAGTGACTCTTTTATAATAACTAAACATTATAGAAACGTTTCTATTCTAGCATTGCAAAAACATACCAGACAACTCCCAAAGGATAAATAAGGATCACTTAGATTTCTTTACAAAACCATTTATTTTTAATTTACAGACGCATTCATGAGAAACTGTGAGACATAGTTCCTAAAATGATGACACAAGTGATTTAAATTCATTCTCAAATTAGTAATAAATGACAGAACATTTTATTCAAACTGAGTGACAAAAACGAGCGAAAAGCACAGTAGTACTATGCTTTTACATTAAGGGAATTTATTTCCAATTACCCTACATAATGTAAAAACAAACAAATCCAAAGATCCAGATATGATGCGTAAAGTAAACTATTTGCAAGAACAATTTATTTTATACTTCGCCAAACCTAGACGACTCTAACGAGTGATCACTATACATGGGCTGTGATGGAGAAATTAGTATTTAATACTTAACTTATTCCCTCATAAGCTGTTATTTTAGATCTTACTTATTGTATAAATCTACCGAAAAGGGGGATTTAGATCTATTAGAGAAAGGGGAAATTTTATAATTGTGTGGTATTGAAAGCATTGTGGTAAATAGAACATTTGCTCCATGTATCACAAATGTTTAAGGAAGCGACTTTTACAGAGGCTTCAAAAGGCGTCAATATGAGAGAATGGGTTAAGTTTGTTCCTTTTATCTGGGTCTTGTTCTCCAGCTTTTGATTGGTCAGATTTGAGCAATTGGTTCAAATCTGACCAATCAAAAACTTTACAATAACTCAAGACTCAACTTAAAAGTTTTATAAGCATGGATACTGTTACACTGAGTCGTCTGCTCAAACTTGTATCTGATTCAAGGTTGATCACTTCCGGTTCGATCATGGTTTGAAAAGCTATTCAGCTTGGAATTTGATCACTGACAGAGGGACTTTCGATGACAAATCAGCAAATCAATATTCATGAAGTCATAATTTCTTGCATGATTTTTCATAGAATAAATGCTTAATAACGGTGAATGGGACGATTAGAAAATGTCTCCAAATTTTCTAAAATCATGTGAGGTATGTGTACTGATTTTGACTAATACCATTCGTGATTTATGAAACTGGTTCAATTAAAAGCTGGACTGACAGTATAGTAAAGCTACATTGGTAATAAGAAGTCGCATTCGGTATTTTTTAAAATATACTGGAGGACAAAATGAATACATAAAGGGTCTATAAAGGATTTCTGTATCGCTTTTACCCGACATACAGCGACCACGTGTTTTTTAATTTGTCTTCCATGTTTAAAATGTTTACTGTTAAAGACACAAAATATTACTCTCAATGTATAGTTTTGGCCTAGATATAAACTGTAGGATTCTATGTTCAGGTGTTGTTAAGTTTATATCAAACATTTCTGTAATGAATATTTATGCATGGATTGATCAATTCGTGATTATGCATTAACATATTTTATAATAAAAGGATCATATCTATATAATTCCACAGGCAAACATAGCAGACCCTGATAATATACCTCCTGCAGCAGCCAGATGTCTTATCCCGGTCTACTCTGTTTGCAAAAGCGTAAAAAGGTGTTTATATGAGAAAAGGGTTAAAGATTTAGGATGCGCATTTTTCGTATTAATAAATCGACACCAGAATTTGTACACATATACATATCATGAAAATAATGCTTACAACTCATTTACCTACAGAATGTATTTTTCAGCTAAATATCCTCGCTATTCGAATACTGCTAAATCAAATCCGTTAAAAGGAACCTATTTTGTAGAAACGGTGATTTTGTACGGAAATCAGCGGACATCTTTGGCAAACTTCCGAATGACTCTGGTTCTATTTCGGAGTAATGCTTTGAATATAAGTTGGTTATATACTATATAATATAGGTTGTTATCACATGTAACAATGGCTAACACTGGTTGTTCATCTACATATACATCAAATGAGTACTTCCGGTATGCACATTTGAATCTTACGACAGATTCCGGTCAAAGGTGAACGCTGTTCCGTTGGTTTTCGTAGCAATTCATTTTTCAAATTTTCTGATACAAACAACCCTTTACTTACCGTGCTGTTTAGTGTTAAGTCAGTGTTAAGGTACATAGATTCCGATTCTGATGTCAGTTTGAATTACAAAGTTTGCGGAAATTTGCGCAGTATACATCTTTAACCTTTATTGTATCCAAGTTATATTGTCACCATACTTAATCTTTATGCCTTGATATCACCCTATTAATTAATTTTCGAACTAGAGATAGAATGACAGTCAGCCTCACTATTTTCTGATTACCCTTCAACGTGCAATTAACACATCTTAATTAACCTGTTCATCCAGGGAGACACTTGCACTGTCATTTGCAAACAGTGTATACCTAAATCAGAGGTTTGCGTTGATTAAGACTCGCGTACTGAGTGGACCCTATAGTTAAACACTGATGAGCGATTCCACTCAGACAATTTTGGGTTGAAAGTGTTAAATACAAACAGACTGGTATAATACAGTTTAAGCACTCTACATGATACATACAAAAGCAACGTCTTCTGTTCTAGCCATGTGATAGGTAAATGCGGAAAGCTCAAATGAAAATGTTTTAGAAATTACATAGCATATCTCTACAACATACATACAAAATCAACTTCTTCTGCTTTACCCAGGTGATAGTTTAATGCGGAAAGCTCCAAGGAGAACGTTAAAAACAGTTTCACTCTGAATTAACGAACCAGTTTGTTTTTGAATACTTCCTAATGTATTTATAAAAGTGGTTACTAAAGAGAGATGATACTGTATATACTGTAACCTGTGTACATCACAAATTCAGTAAATGGGACAGATAATTTTAGACAGAAGGTTGCTTAATGCCGGTTGGAAGTCATTCAGAAAGCTTCTTTTTTAGCTTTCTGCATTACTCTCACCCTGCATTAAGCTGTCATCAGGCCAGCATTGATACAATTTGAAATATGGAAAAATAGTCAAACAGGGAGAGCCACACACGGAATGACACCGCATCAAACACCATCTAACGAGAAACGGTAAAGCCACAAGACAAAACATAACAGGACGCATATCAAGACGAAACACATTAAACATTAAGCATATTAAAAAACAAAATTGACCGTAGGCTGAAAGCAGGAGTGCCGCCTTGGAACGGCCAGCAGCCAAAAGCAATAAAAAAAGGGCTACTGGGGGACTTGAACCTGGTTTATGGGTACCCAACCTCGTCCTTATCCCACTTTCACCAAAGTCAAAATGTAAATAAAATTCCCCCTCCAGACAACACCACAACATGCGTAACGATGTATGCCAAAATGAAAATGATTTGAAAATGAACGCTATTAGAAGTAAACAAGCGACGTCATCATGTAAATGACGTCATAATTTAAAAGTACGGGAAAACTATTTGAAACACTTCTACTGCGACATTTAAAAGATCAATCGCAAGAAAATACAATTACCAGTGGATATTAATCATACACAACTGTTTTGTTTGAAAAAGAATAAACTTGACATCGTAGGCATGTACTCGATGACTATTCAGGTCAGAGCAGCTGTGGAGTAGTCATTTGGGGTACGACAGAACTAGCAAAATACAAATATCTAATTTCCTCCCTCCGTAAACGGGTTTCAGAGGGAATCTTCATAGAGTATTAAGCCTTTTCCGTCGTCGCACAAGTAAAGAGGAAAGCATAATGACCAACTGTAAAGGGGTCGACCACCAAGCATGTAGTGTGCTGCAATATAGAGGGGTCATATCCCTTTTTAATGAATTGTTTTATACGTTTGACAAACAAAGTATCAAAATAAGTATGTCCAATAATTTTTCGAAGTTTGTAAATGACATCACCGTAAAACTCCGGATGTGAAATACCTAACTTTAGAAAAGTACGTAAATTACAATTGTATTTGCTGATGAGTAGAATATTACAGTGGTAAAATTTTGAAAATGTTTTACGAAGTTTGTCATATCTGTAGCCCTGTTTTAGTAGTTTTTCAGTGATAATAAGGTTACGATTGTTAAAATCATCAACAGAGGAACAAGCTCTAGCAAAACGAATAAGCTGAGAAATGTATACACCGTAACATGTAGCTCGGGGAACATCCCCATCCAAATGAGGATAGTTAACTATTTTAAAATTAAAATCATCCCTTTTGTCATAAATTCCAGAAGAAATTGTTCCATTGTTTATAGATAAATTTAAATCTAAAAAGGCTGCAGATATGTCAGAACTATTTGCTTTATTAAGCTTGAGCTCCCTAGGGTAAATTGAGGTTATCATAGAATCAAAGTATGGGTTATCAATATTAAAAATGTCGTCTAAATAACGTGCTGTATTGTTAAAAGGCATTGATGACATCCGCCTGTGAATCGCTGTTAAGGTTAAGCATAAAATCCCGTTCATAACAAAACAAAAACAAGTCTGCAATTAAAGGAGCACAATTGGTTCCCATTGGAATACCAATAACCTGGCGATAAACAGAATTACCAAATCGAACAAATATATTGTCTAACAGAAACGTAATAGCGTCACAAAGATCTAAACATGTCCATGAGGTATATTTATTTGTAACATCATTGGTAAAGAACGCATGTCTAGAATTACAGGCAATAAATGATACTTTTTCTCTGGCAAATGTTTTATTTATCAGATTAGTAAGTTTGATCTTAATTAGATCGTGTGGTAATGTGGTATAAAGTGTAGAAAAACCATAAGTGCTTATAGTGTTAGCTTGGTGTTGCTTGATTTTTAATTTAGTTAAAACCTCATTGGAGTTTTAATAGACCAAAAAAGGTTAATTCCTGAATTCTCATAAGCTTTATCGCAGTAACGCTTGACATGTTCTTTGACCGCTGTTAGACACGATGTAATTAGTTTGGATAGTGCAGTTGTTGTGCACGAGACAGAATTTGCTATGAAGCGTGATTTATATGGCGTTTTATGGAGTTTAGGTATCCAGTACATCGTCGGAAGTTTATGGTGTGTGATTAATATATCAGCATTGAACTGTTTACATTTATTAACATGTTCAGATATTATATCGTTTTCAGACTTAGAGACCCCAATATATGACTTTGTCTTAGTTAGTTCTTGTTCTAAAACATCCACATAATAAAGTCGTCAAACGATAATTACATTGTTTGACGCTTTATCAGCTGGGACAAACACGTATTTAGAGTGAAATTCTTGTATACTATTTTTTAAGAAGCGAACTGAAGTCTTAGGTTTAGGCGGAAGAAGGTGAATGTTAGATTTGTAAAACGCGATACGTGTATCCATTATATTTGAAATTTGTTTTATCCATTTAGTAAGGGCACTATTGTCTGCATGTTCTCGGCGACACCATTTTACACTGAAGTCTAACAAAGATTCTATAATTTTGCTGCGGCAGATTTTGAAAGCTATCAAAGAAGGTAGTCTGTATTTAGGTCCCTTAGTTAGTAAAGTACGGAGACGTTTGTTTTCGATAATGTCAAAATTGCCTGTAATAACATGACCAGCCTCGGCGTAACAGAACTTAGAAGAATTACAATTTCAACTAACAGGAGTATTATTTACAATATTAAGGTCCGATACAATCTTATTGTAATTAAAAATAGTATTCCTAATAGGTATTTTGTACTTATAACAGATAATTGGAGATTCTAAGTTTTTGAAATAGGCTGGGATGGTATTAATTACGTTTTGAAAATTCCCTTTGTTAATAAAGGTATAGATTTTATCGATCTACAATCAATATTTCGAGGGGTTTACGGTATACGACCCGCTAAGGGGTACTGTTTTGCATTTATACAAACAGTACAAAACACAAGCGATACTAAGAATGCACTTTTAGCCAAACAATGGAATACCCATACGAATAAACTTTGCTATGGATACACAATGCCTGTTCAAGTTTGGATCTGGTGAAATTTTGACTTTTCTTTTTCAATTAAGCATTTGAAATTTTATTGACCTCGTCACCGACAGCTTGGGTCCTGATGAGACGCCGAGTAACCTGATGTTTCATTAGGAACCAAAGCTGTTTGATTTTTGTCCGATAGTTTCTCAAAGCTTGGTTGAATCGGAAAAAACCCCGATCACATCATATCCAAATTTGCGCAGTTCATTCAAAGCGAGGTATGTTTCTTTAGAAATGATATACAATCTCGCTAGCATGGTCTTGAAATCGATCTTTGAAACTCATGTGATAGATTGCCATCTTTAGCCTTCATCACTCCTTTGCATATTATTTCTAAAACATCAGTTTCATTGGTCATTTATCTATTTCTATTAACCGTTACTCTGTTAAAAAATCCTTCTATACAAGTGCTTTTAACATCTTTTAAAAGAGTATACCAAGAACAGACGGCTCATGTAGGGGCCATTTGATCAGGGTATTCTTTGGGTGCTTATTATTCTATCAAGTACGTAAGTTAAATCCTACAGCTTCTGTCTAATCCAAAATAAATAAATAAATAAATCCCTTTCAACTTTTTAAGTTTTAAAGTTTTTCATTAACGAAGTGGTCGATTGATGCATTAATGTCCGTAAAGGAAATGAGACTTTATGTGCAATTGCAGACTGCGTGTGCCTAGTTGAGACGCGAAAAATTCGGCGTCTCAAGAGTGTTTTAACACAGAGCAATATATACACGTGTGTAGACGATTCTAAAGAGTGGTCAAAACAAAGGGTTTGGGAGAAAAATAATGGAGTTAATCTATGTTGACCCAATGACTTTAACATATCGGACATACGTAAAACTCACGTTAGAGTTTGAGCTGATATGTTTTTAGTAATATAGGTTGATATATTCTATGTTAACATTTACCTCCAGGTTGTTGTGAACAAAATTATGTCTGATCCAATTCGGACCTGGTGCAAAGTTGACTACTATGCGGTCAAGCCTTTGAGAAACTAGTGACCGATTGTCAAACAGCTAGGTTCCTGATGAAACCCCGAAATACTCGACGACCCATCTGGATCCAAACTATTTTTGAATGCAAGTTAAGTCGATGATAGCTTAATAAAAGGCTTGATTATCCCTTTCCCTTGTGTAAGCGCATTTTGACGCATCTGAAAACAGAGTAACCCAGATCAGACGGCTCCTATAGGAGCCGTCTGATCAGGGTCTCCTCTATTGGCAAAGGCGTGAAAGTGCGTTTATATGAGGTAATGTGTTTGCTTATGGTGTAATATAGATCTGATTCTACAGCTTCTGTCTGAGGCAAAATCTACTGTGTTCATATGCCATTATAAAAAATAATCTTATTAATATTCATGACGTCATTTTACATATACAACCATTAATTTGCAAATTTAAGAACCCCGAATTGTTTCCCTTTGAACGAGCTCCCTTTTGAATATTCGACTGCTATCGGACATACGCATTACAGACGTGTCTACGGCGTTGAGGGTTAACACACCCATACATTATCTTCAAAAATAGAAATAGGTGCCGTCTCTATCTGAGTCTACTTTGATTTCAAAGGCGTTAAAGATGTCTCACTGGAAAAAATGGTTAACTATATAAAACCAAGGTAAATATATTATTGATAGTTTTTACGGATATCTTCACCCTGTTTTGCCTTAAATCTTCAACCGTTCAACGTTTCGTTTTGTATTTATAAACCAATTTTACGGTTCTCTATTTCCATCAAACACACCTGGAAAGTCAGAAAGGTTGTGGAACCTGATGGGATACCGCGAACAGTGTAATTGTTTCCTTCTTAACCCTTCGCTTGCTGAATTTTAAAATACATTTCTCCTTCTTTACCCATGCCCTGTTGTATAATTACATATATCTTCACTGTGTATAAGTATTTCGCTGTGCAATCACTGCTGTGGAGTGCACTGGTTGCACAATCAACTTGTAAATCCTGCAGGAGCTGTCTCATCTGGGTCTTCACTATTTACAGGTAGGTATATTGACGTGAATAGCAAGCGAAGGGTTAAATGTTTACGTATATAATGTTGAACTATTAAAACAAGTAAGTGTGAGTCCATTACATTATTCGAACACTCAAATACGTACCATTATTGATCTTTAACCCAGATGGCGGCTTACTGCAGGGTGAAAGCCAATCAGAAGTCTCCTTTTGGAGCTTTCTGCATGACTTTCACCTTACATTAAGCAGCCAGCTGCCTATAAAGACATACATTTTTCATTGCTAAAAAAAGTGTAGTATCGAGTTTTTGCTGTGATGATATAAATAACATTAATTAGCAACACAGGACAAACTAATGACAATGGAAATTACAATAGGAGGCATAGTAAATTACAGAAGCACGACACGAGGAGTATTAGCATAAAGAATGCTCATGGTTTGACTCTTTCGCTGCCATTGTTGCATCTGTCATTACATATGCAAACCGTTTGGATCCAGGTGAGACGTTGAGTAATTCTGTGTCTCATCAGGATGCAAACTGTTTCTTACTGATACTATTTTATTAATCAAAACTAACGAAAACATGAACATTGAAAACAGTAGCAGAAGACAAAGTTTACAGACGATAAGCATTTTCATACACTTCTTATATGTGTAATTAATCAACAATACGCATGGGGTTAATATGGACGAACGAAGAGACGGACAATTGGAGTGTGAGACGGACGAACAGACGGACGAACAGTTCAGACTAATATATCTACCAAATTGGTGACAAGAAGGTTGACATACAAAACATACGCTATATATGAAATTAATGTGGGACATCATGAATACACAAAAACCCTCTGTCGAAACGAAACACACTCATATATATGACTTTCATATTTTTGCAAACAGAGTAGATCCAAATAAGACAAATCACAAATGACCCATCTGTCCAGGGTCTGCTCTGATTGGTTATGGAATAATATAGAAATCTAATTCTACAGTTTCTGTCATGGGAAAAAATCATCAGATTTTCATTTATTTTGTTAGGGGATGGGGTCTATTAAAATATTGGCACATTTTTAAAAAGACAAAACAAGACAAAATATTTCTATAGACAGGGAATCATCAAGGCATTTTATTCTTGTCTAGACAAAACACTAGTCTTTTAAAAAATAAGTGGTGAATAAATCGAATTCAGTTCGTTATTCATACATGTACATATACCTTGAAGTATCTGATTTCCTGAATGTCCATATGGAAATATGGTCGTTTCGTCGACCTTCCCGTTCGTCGACCTTATTTAAATAATACAGTAAAATCTGTTACAAGTGGTCATTCATTTATTAAACATATTAGTCGTAAAAACAGGTGGTTGCATAATGCAGGGCAAAAATAATGCGGAAATATGAGTTTTCTGCTATATTTTTGTTCTGCATTAAGTACCACCTGCCTTACAGACTTGAAAATACACCTTTTTATGGCCGCTTACGACCGATTCTAATATAGGTCTAAAGTCGTTTCGTCAACCGTATTGTCATATAGGGATTATATTTTCACACGTATACACATATTTTCCAATAGGCGCGTGCAGGCAATTATCGCAAACCGCCAAATCATAATCCAGACCCAGATCAAGATCACGTTATATTTTATAAAAAAAATATAAATGGTATATCGATTTGTATAAATATCTCTTTACCATTTTGAGTGTTTTATCAATATAATATAAACAATTGATGTTAACTTATACAATAGGCACATACTGACAATTATTGCACATTGTTGATTTCATGGCTAACACTTCTCCTCATACATGTACAAACGTATTACACGCATCTGCAAACAGAGAAGACCCAGATCAGGGTCTGCTCGTTTTTGCTAATGGAAATAAATAAAAAAAATATATATCCTTTCTAAGATGGATACAGTGTTCCACCTACCATATTTCATTAAAACTTTTTTCTCCATGAATATTCAGGAGATATTGAATTTTTTAATAAACATAGAACAGGAAATGGTTAAGACCCAGGTCAAGATCACGTTATATTTAATAAAATGTGCATTTCGTGAATTTAAATTTGTATTCAACATCACGTTATATTAGATAAAAACAAAGTGTGTTACTTACTTAAATGTTTCTTCAAAACTATCAGTGTTTATTTTGCTACTACATGTTGATGAATGGATCAAAATTTCGTTATGGTTTTTTGCGGGCCGTTTTGACTAGAATGAGGCCGGTTTGACCAGCTAAAATATAAGGGGGAGCTGTTTGACCAAATTCGGGACCGCTTTGACTCTTTTGAGGACGGATTGACCAGTGAACGATTTGACTTTGGCCAAGTTGTTATTGTAGTGAAAAATAGCACATTGCTTCACATAAATACTTTCGTATGGCATTATGACTTATTAGTCTATACAAAGTCCTAAAAGGGCGTTCGTAAAATAAATACACACAAACAAAAATCTTTATTAACCAGCAAAACTTAGCACTCCACGACAGCACCGTATTGCAAAGATTAACAGGGGCAGTAAACATATTGACGTAAACACGGAAAGGAGTGCCCTGTAAAACTCGTGTCCGACAAAATCGCGACCTATTGGGATAGTGTAATTATTGCTAATTATAATTATTATCATTGTATACATATTAAATACATTTATAAAAGATAATTAAAATAGAAACTGAATTAAATCATGCAAAGTATACACGTTAAGCCAAATGTTAATCACGGATACTTGAGCATTAATCGAAAGGGTTAAAATAGTAAATCCGGGTCCATGAACAAAACAAATCTTAAATACAAATGGCGCCTGTGGGCGCGTATGAATAAAAGGGTTAGGCGATTAGCAGACTTCTTGCATGCTGGCTATAAGCTACGGGTCTGTTTGCATAACAACCAATATTTATTTATATTGGTGTCAAAACGTCATCTATGTTCTGCGGGTATGGATACAGCTGAAGCTCATGGCACAAATTAGACCAGCGCATAGACATTTTCAAAACGTTTAACAGGTGTTCTCAGTATACATTTCCATCATCCATAGGGATGAGTCCAGTGTTCATATAGAGTTGCAGGTAAAGGTGCGTACTCAAATACTAAATTAGTCATTTCTCCACCAAACACATTACTGTGATTAATCTTAAAAATCATCTCGAAGAGACGATTCTAAAAAGTGGTCATAGTATAGAGTTAGGTCGAGAAATAAAGGAGCCATTCTTGAAAATATTTAAATTTACGCATCGTATCTGGACATCTGATAACAATAATAATCAAAGAAGAAATGACCCAATCCATACATGTTTAATAAATCTAAACACATCAGGAATAAACTGCTATTTCTCACATAACTTACCTTATCTCCGGGTTAGAACAACGGGTTAAGATTCCCCGATCAGTAACACATGTAAGAACACTTTAGAACATACGTGACGTAATACGTTATATATGACAAACCTTTTTCAAAAGGTTTCAAACGAATTGGATCCTGATGAGACGTCGAGTTAAAGTTGTTTGCATTTTTAGCGAATTCGACTCAAGTCGCGGTTAGCGGGATACAGTGTATTAAACCATCCGCAATGTCTAGATGTAAGATATTTGCAGGGATGGAACTTCAAGTACGCGAGCTTCAGACATGTATGTGTTATCGCCCTTAACATAGTGTTAACCCTCATACAACATATAATGTCTGTTTAAAATTCGATATTATGAAACTTTGACTACTTACAGTTGAGGAAACGAATAAGAATTATTCCTTTGTTTCTTCAACAAGATATATGCTGTAACAACTCTCTCGAGAGTGGTCACAGGATAGAGTTTGGTGTCAATATGCCACAATTTTCATTGCTGCCGTCGATGTTGCCATCGTGATAATGGCCATGCTTCTGATCACCATGATGACGACTATCATCGATGTCCTCATAAAACATTCCTGTTGCCGAGAATCACTGGTGTTTATCATGTTGTGTATTCAATGTTTTTCCGACTCATTTGTGGTTGTAACATTTTTTAAGCTGATTAGCAAACGCTGAATATAAATATACAGTCACATGTGTATTAGCATGCTCTGTAAGAATATTAGTTTCATTTCATTTATTGGAAACAATCCGATCAAAGACAGTATAAATACGTTATCTAGGATCCCTCCCATCTAAGTCTACATTGTTTATAAAGGACATTCGTGACTCGTTTCCTGCACTGAAAAGGGTAAATCTGCCAGGACTTTTATAATCCTGACAGGAATAAACAAAATTGTATTGATTTTTACACAAGTTTTCATCCGTTACATTTTCACGGTTTAAGTTATTTAAGATTAAGATTGTCTACCATAATGTAATCAGTATTTCAAACAGCTTGGACCTGGTGAGACGCCGCGTCATCTTGATCCAAATTGATGGCAATGATAATCACGAATCCCACGACAGCATGCTTAGGGATAAACGGGATCGAATACTCTTGGGTCTTGTAGACAGATATACATGTAAGCAAATACATAAGTGTACAAAATGGTTCATCACATTACACCAGCTTATTTGTAAACGCTATTTCCATCAGATGTCGGTGACCTCTCACGAAATTCTGATAATACCAGAATTCAGTTCTTTCGCAATATGTTCTATGCTGTGACCATACCTCCCTCCCTCCTAAATAAATGTGTGGTATTATATATTCATGTCACCAGAACGAATCTAGCTCCGTCAATAGCTTTAAAAATTTACTAGATCAAGATGAAATTCTAAACCACCTTCTTTTCTATAAGGTAGTCGAATGTATATGATATAGGTACCAGGTACTGCACAACGCCATTAGCTATAAAACCGCAATGAATCAACGATGAAAGTTCAAAACCACCTTATTTTTATAATATAGGTTGTCGAAAAGAACCGGTATAACACGTCCGATTACGGACAGACTGTACTTCCCTCATTTCAAGTTTCCTGGGACCACAAAATATTTAACCGAGTGTGCAATTTTATTTGTTTGTATTGCGACTTTTTCTTGCGTGGGATATCCTTCTTTAAGAACTTATGCACTTCACAACAGCCGGTGTTAAGTGCCTGTGTGGCGGCCGTTAATGGTCGCCCCGTATTTTATTCTCAGATTTATTATATTTTCTGGTGCTACAGGATCATTAGTGTTATTAATTTTGAAAATCGAATACCGCTTCAACCGATGCTAGGAGGCTTGGGTAATGTTACACTTTTAACCCTTGCTATTCACGTCCATATACCTACCTGTAAATAGTGAAGATCCAGATGAGACAGCTCCCGCAGGAGCTGTCTCATCAGGGTCTGCACTATTTACAAATTAATTGTGCAACCAGTGCACTCCACAGCAGTGATTACACAGCGATATACTTGTACACAGTGAAGATATATGTACATATACAACAGGGCGTGGGTAAAGAAGGAGAAATGTTTTTTAAAATCCAGCAAGAGAAGGGTTAATAACTGCTCATGAAGAGACTCAATAAAACCGAGTCTGCAATGTTCCCTTTTTGCATTGACTTTTACTTCCGAAGGATTTCCTACTTTCAGGACTTATTTCATCTGCGTATATAGCACATTCTAAAATTTGAAGCTCCTTCAAAAGCAAACGTAGCAATGCGAAATGAGAAAATTGCAGACTCGGTTTTATTGAGTCTGTTCATGAGTGATAATTAAAAGTGCAACATTACTCATGCCCCTTGCACCGGCTTAAGCAGTATTCAAATTTCAAAGCTAATAACATCAGAACTATCAAAGAGGTTTTGTCTATAAATAGTCTAGGGGGAATGGATTAATCTGTGTCTACACTGTTGACAAAGGTTTTAGCGTCTCCTCTCTGTCGATATAATAACGTTAAGAGTAATTAGTATGTCACCCTAAGTTATTCTTTAGCGTTCTCTATATCGTGGGCGAGTGGCTATAATCTCAACTAAATGGGCCGTCACACCATGACGTTCTGTCAACGTTCTCTGAACATTTCAATCGTTCAATTTTTGAGCGTTCTAGAGTGAGGATGACACATCTGGCGTGTGATAAACGTGTACCTAACGCATGACTAGCGTGTGTCTTACGCGCCAGAAGCGTGTAACAGCGACCAAGTAAGATACCCCTGAAAACAATTAGCGTGTGTTAACGTGCCACTGGCGCACAACGAACGATTTGTGAACGTTAGACGAGCGTGTTGAGCGTGTGACTAACGTGTGAACAACGACAGAATAGCGTTTTGACGTTCGTTTGACTTTAGTCACACGCTGCATGCGCTAGGGGACCGTTCAGCGGTCGTTGACAGGTCGCCAGTGAGTCGTTCACTGCAAAGCAAACGATTAGTAACTACCAAGTAACGACTGACTAACGATATCCGAACGCGTGCATCGCTCATCGAACGTTAGTAAAACATTCCATTAACGTTCTTAAACGTTCTTCAGCGTTTAAAATCAAACATTGAAGAACGATGGTCTCAGTGAAAACTTTTGTGCATGTTCAAAACTTTTTTCCGGACCAACGTTCTCCGCCGATTCCCGGCGATCACCGACGTTCACTAGCGTTCACAAGCGTTCATACATAAGAATAACTATGCTAGTAGCTTTGAAGTTCAGCTATATTCTGGCGAGTTAGAAAAGTTGTTAAATGCGAGCCTTAGCGATCATTTAACTACTTTTCTGACGAGCCAAAATACAGCTTAACTTCAAAACTACTAGCGTAGTAATTCTTTTATCATGCAACACCAATAAAGAATGGAAAAAATGAAGAAAAAGAAAGTTTGCTCAAGCGGTTCTGTCCCCTGAATAAAAATACACGCCAGTACAATATACGTGACGTCATATCGGCGTGCAGTGACGTCGGCGATTTTTACAACATAAACAAACTTGATGTAATCCTTTGATATGGACAAAAAGTTGAGACAAAGGTGAGCAAATGTGTTAAATTTGATGTTTATGTTAAATTATGCCTTTTCTTCCTTCTGTTTCCTCCTATTGGCTGGATTAAACGTGCATCCCAGTGGGATCAGTACACATGCACTGTACCTCACAAAATACAGCGTCGACGTGGAAAATATTATGCTAGTAGGAAGTGACTGTATTTCGTGACGTTGCATGATAAAACGCTCTTCTGGCGCTATCCCAGCGAACATGGACGACTACCAACGTTTACTCAAACGCCAGAGAACGCTGAGCAGAACGTATGGTGTGACGGGCCCATAACAAACATGTCGTACATTGTCACTCGAGTTGAGCACTAAATTATTTTCTACATTTCAGCATCACAGTACTATCAGGGCATGTCGAATACCCTTCTAGGACTTTTTGCACGACTTTCACCCTGCATTAATCAGCCATTTGTCAAAAAGTCCAAATTCTTCTCTACTAACATTTAGGTTTAGAGGCATTTTGCTGTATGTCTTAATATAATTAATAGATTAGTACTATTAAGTAAAGTGATAAATGTCTGTAACTGCTTGACCGCTATTGAATATATATGCACAAACTCACTTAAATTAAATAATGAATATTCGTTAACTGTTTTGAAGTCCACAATTATAGGGGGATTGTTGGCTTACACAAAATATATAAATTCAAATCTATATAACTTCAGAAAAGAACAAAACAGAGCAGCCATCTGGTCTGAATCTATTTTATTTACAAAGGTATGAAACGGCATTTATATAAAGAAACGGGTTAACCCAATTATATAACTTGAGATGCTTTCTGGGGGAATCAGTTGAATTGTAATTATTTGAGCTTAGACCTAGATCAGACAATGGGTCAATGACAAGGAGTCTGATCAGGATTCCCATTTTATAATGCAGATCCTGATCAGACACATCGATGGGGACCCGACGGCTGATCACGGTCTTCACTGATCGTAAAGCGATCCTTTCCCGACTGAGCAGATTATCATTTAATGTCCGCCAGAAAGTCATCCACTATAGTTTTTTTTCAATTTGCTGTCATTTTATTCTACTTTTTATTCGGACAAATAGTTCAAGCGATCAACATACTTGGAAATGAATTGTTTTTAACCAATTCCCTCATATTGACGACTTTTGACGACACTGTAAAAGTCACATTGTGATACCATTGTGATAAATAGAGCATTTGCTCCTATGGGAGCAAATGCTCTATTTATCACAATGGTTTCAAACTAAAAAATTCTAAAAAACATGTTTTTCTCTAGTCAATGCTCCTTTTCGGTAGATTTATTCAAAGAGGTTGTGTCTAAAATTAGCCTATGAGGTAATGGGTTAACCCATTTGAGGCCGGTGTCCCTTTCAACGACATACATGTGCAAACAGACCCAGGTCAGAGAGCACCGGAAGGCTCAAGAAGCCATGTGGTCAGGAGCTGCGCTGTGTTCTGGTAACATCAATGCTAACAACTTCTTCCAGCATAATGCTATTTGCTGTGCTCCCTCCACAAGAAAAAACACAACATGGATGGGTTCCAAAGAACGATCTTGGTTTCCTTAAATAATAGGGGCATAAATGGGTTAATTGTATTTAACCCCTTATCCTGCTACGTTTGGAAAAAAAGAAGAAGAATCGTAAAGTGACCGTCCACTAACTTGTTTTTAAAGCGTCCTATCTTATCAAGGCTGCCAGGTCGGTACTTATTGCCAAAATATATTTATAGGTAAAAATCAAATTTCGTATTCACTTCTGAAACTCCTAGCCGCAAGATCATAACACTGACATATGCATTCATTCTTAGGCATCTGATTAGTCAGAGCTTGAGCTATCTACTTACGAAATTATGACCATGGAACCTGGTTGAATTATAATGATACTTTGCACAAATGTTTCTGATCAGGGTCCGCTGTTGGTTTATGGAGTTATATGGATATGATATTTCAGTTTCAACACACAATGAAGACCATGACCACAGAGCTCCCAAAGGACCCCTCTGATCCGAGTCTATATTGTTTGATTATGTCAAAACGGTCTTTTTGCTCAATTTAAACTATTTATATTAAGAGTGTTTCGGTTTTTAGATTAGTATGATAATTGATATTAAGCAAAGCAAAATCTATTCAAACACTGGTCGCCTATTTGCTCAAGATGCACATGCTTTATTCGTTTAAAAGAGTTTTGAAAATCAGTATTGAAATAGTTCGTGCTTTTTTTAACTTGACAACCTGGTTTATGTTATTGTCTGCATCTAAGCAGTTTTTTACATATAGAGCTGTGAATGCCTGCATCTGTTTAGTGATTGTTGAAATATGTATCATAGTGTTCACACATTAATATCTAAGTACTGTTGGTGATTTTTCATTTGCTATGACATTGTAGATGGGAGTAGCATTCTAGACATTATCAGAATTGTAGCCTCGGTTTAGTGACTGTTTATATCTATGTGATTGTTAATGTCTGCATCTCATCCACGACATTCGTATTGTATATACAATTATTGAAACGACTAGAACACTGTTGTAAAGGTACAAATCAGAGTAGTACAGGAAACGCCACATACAGAACAAACAGCCGCCCGAACAGCAACACAAGAAAACATAGCACATGTACATAACTATCAAAACATAAAGAGACGCACAAAGACAAAACAAACATACACTAGGGGGAATATGGAAGAAACATTTGTTAATAAATGTACGTGTTTTTTGTCATTTACATTGTATATATAACTTTATATGTATCAATTTGCAAATGGCTGGGCCATTGGTGCAAACTGCATCTTCCGGTCGTCGCAAATGTCTGTCATTACAAAATCATGTAATTTGTTCAGTCATTGATAATTTCAATACCATAATTACTATCTCCGGTTCAATCAAGTCTTCGAGAAAATATTAACAAAGTGTAATGGCACGTGCTTTTAAAAAGTGTTAAACAAATTTGATCATGATGAGACGCCAATTTACTCAACGTCTGTTATTTATTCAAGCTGTTTGCATATTTTTTTTTCGAATTCGATTCAAGTCAGGGTTAGCGAGATACGAGGTATTAAAGCGACCACAAGGATGAAACTTCAAGTACGCAAACTTAAGACATGTATTTGTTATCGCCCTTATCAACCCACATACAACTCTATGTTTTCTTGTGTTGCTGTTCGGGCGGCTGTTCTGTATGTGGTGTTTCCTGATGACTCATATTTGTAATTTGAAAACAATAATGTATGTTTAAAATTCGAAAATGAAATTTTGCCTTCTTCCAATTCGATCAAAATATTTTGGGTAAAAAGTATTATTGACCAAGTGTCAAACAGCCTGGATCCAAACTCTTTGCCAATACGAGCCATGCCGCGAATAACGGGATAGGGCTTCATATACTCACTTTTACGGCATTGGCAAACAAAGCAGACCGGGTTAGGCGACTCCTGTTGGAGTTATCTTGTGGCATGATATAGAAAAAGGATTCTTATTCAGTGACAAAACAGATCCTTTGGCTATAATGACATTCTAAATATTTAGCTAATTGATATTTATACAGCCATTGTTTCTGATACAATTCCGCATGACGGAAAAACAGACGTGCTACACGAAAGTAATTACAGACAGTTCCGGTTTATACAGAGGCCCAGATAGGATACGTATCTCATATTCAAGAATTATTATTTAATTTCTCTAAAGCCTGTGTTGTTACCACTCTTGGAGGGGTCACAATATAGGGTTTGGTATCAATATGCCACAACAATATTCGATGTTGCCGTTGACGTTGCTATCATGATTATGGCCATGCTTATGATCGCCATGATCACGACTATCATCGACGACTTCATCAAAAAAACATGTCTTACCTTAACTTGGTGGTGTTTATCATGTTGTGTGTTCAATATTTGCCTATTAAATTGTAACTGTTTCTGTCTCCTATACCGGAGGAGTAACACTATTATTATAAAGAGTATTATTATGAAAATCAATTATACCAACCCTCCTCTGGCGTAATGGTTTTCCGACACATTTGTGTTGTCAAAATATGCATACATGTTTAAAGCTGATTATTAAACGCTGACTATAAATATATAGTCATGCATCTATTAGCATGTATGATATTTAAGAAGATACTGGTTTTATTTTTTACTGGAAACAACCCGATCAGACAGTATAAACATGTTATCACTCCCTGTATGAGATCGCTCCTCTAGGATCCCTCCTATCGGTAACTACACTGCTTGCAAATGACATTAGTGACTTGTTTCCTGCATTTAAAGGGTAAATCCGCCAGGAAACGTTTGGAATAGTGACATGAATAATTATTATTGTATTATTTGGTGAATTGAATATTAAACTTTTAATCCGTAGAGCAGATATTTTTTACAAGTTTTCATCTATAACATTTTCACGGTTCACACTATAATTAGATTATCTACCACAATGTAATCAGTACGTCAAACAGTTTGTCAAACAGTTACTCGTGGTCTCATCTTGATCCACACTGTTTTCAATAATAATCATGAATCCGCCGGCAGTATGCTAAGGGTAAAACAGAATGGAATATTTTTGGATTATTGTTTTATTGCAAAGTGGTAAATCACATCAGACTAACATATCTGTAAATGCTACTTCCATCAGACGAAATTCTGATAATAACCGAATTCCATTATTTCGCAATATGCTCTATGTCGCGTCCTTTCTCATTCTCTCTATAATAAATGTGTGGTATGGTATGTCCATGTCACGAGAAAGAATCTAGCTTTGACATCAGCTTAAAACACTCACTAAACAAAATTAAATGTCTAGACCACCTTCTTTCTATAAGGTAGTGGATTTTATATGATATAGGTACCAGGTACTAACCACCGCTGTTAGCTACAAATCACAATGAATCGGCGATGGAAAGTCAACATCACCTTCTTTCTATAATACAGGTTGTCGAAAACACTCGGTATTACACGCCCAATTACGAACATGTTGTAGTTTTCTTAATTCACGTGTTCCACAAACTATTAAACCACAATAAAACTAAGTGTGCTTTGTTTGCATTGCTGTCTTTGTTTGGTCTCCTACTTTCAGAACTGTCTGCAATTGTTGCATTGCTGCTTTTGCTTTCAAAGAATCTCCTACTTTAAGAACTTGCTTTAATCTTCTGAATGATAAACATGTATGACTCCTTTTCAGAATATTATTCAAACAAATACGTATATCAAACTTGGCTACCCTTAAACCGGTTTAAACCCCCAGTGATTATTGTCACTGACCGTTCCAAGACGGTACTTCCATCTTTCATCTATTGTTTGTGTGGTTCGTCTTTGTGCGTGTCTTTGTGTTTTGATAGATATATACATGTTTTTGTTTTGGTGTTGTTCGGGCGGCTGTGTGTTTTGTATGTGATGTTTTCCTGAACGACGCATATCTTTACTTTTATCACTTAAGAAAACAATTTTCATTACAAATAGTGCAGAGCCTGATCAAAGGGCTATCCAATTAACCCTTTAATCTAGGTCAGCACTGTTGGTAAAGATTTCAGTGTCTCCAAATTATCTATATGATAACTTTAAGAGTATTGAATATGTCCTCAATTAGCGTTCCCTATATCGCGGGCGTGTCGTTATGGTCTTCGACTAACAAACACTTAGCCACCTCACCGCTGTGATTAGAATCCCGCCTAGGCGTTTGGATTTATCATGTGAGGAAGAATTAAAACGGGCAAACGGTAGTCGGGTGATTCTACCATGGTGCTTCTTCAATGTACAAAACAACGCAATGTGTTCTATGAAAGAAAAAATCCTTAGACGTCACGACATGACTGACATACTGTGAAAGCATCGTACAAACCCCGATAAAACAAAATAGTGTGACGAAAACCATGCATCACTGCACTCTCAGAGTTTTGATTATTAGAGCATACTTTTAGGGTTACTTCCCTTGTTACAAAGTGAAAGTGTCAACTTCCGGAATCATAGCACGTGGGCAAACTGAAGATTTATTTGAAATAACCAGGTTAGTAAACCAGTTGATACACGATAACATGTTTACATTTAATGGTCTATATATACTTTGTTTCCAAATACACCTATTTGATAAGATCTGTGCATAGTTTGCTGTTTTGCTTGAGAGTGTTGCCAGTTGCCTTTGATAACGGAAGTTGTTTATTTCACACGATAGTTTTCGTTTAAGATCGGCATATTCCGTCGTCCGCTAGAGGACACTTGCATTTAGAAGGCGTAGCTTTACGAACCACGTGACAAGTCCCTATATAAGCAGCAGTTTCGCTCAATTCTGGGAGAATGCTGAATATCTCCGTCAGTGCAACATCGGCTTTACACTGAGTAAAAGGTTTCTCTATTCTGGCATTGACTGTATTGACTGGGAACTTTGGGTACTTAAGACGTGGGTAATTTCCTTATCCTCTCTCGGGAGCCTCGCTTCATTGAGAGGTCGGAATAAAGCCTGCGTCGTGCAGCCCGGGTTGTTGGCAGTATAGTCTCCCGCTAGATAGGTCTACGCTAGATATACCTACACTAGATAGGTCTAGGCTAGATAGGTCTAGACTAGATAGGTCTAGGCTAGATAGGCCTAGACTAGATATACCTAGACTAGATAGGTCTAGGCTAGATATATCTAGAAAGGCTAGATAGGTCTAGGCTAGGTAGGCCTAGGAAGACTAGATAGGTCTACGCTAGATATACCTAGAAGGGCTAGATAGGTCTAGGCTAGATAGGCCTAGACTAGATATACCTAGACGAGTTAGAGTCGAGGAAGCCTCGCTTTATTGGCTCTGCTTAAATAGGTAGACTTGTAAAAGTGTATAGCTTCACGCTCACACTACCCCTTTGTATATATTGATTAACAGTTGTGTGTTTTAATCACTAGTTCGTTCATTTAGTTTTAGTTTGTTCGCGTATATATATTACTACAATATTTTATGTTACTAATCAACCGGACAGGTAGTCCCCAAGGAAAATTTATATATAACTCGGTCATTAGCTCGGCACACGTTACAACTTTGGTGGCAGCGGTGGGATACGCATGACAAAATCTCCATTGTCAGACCCACAGTCTCGTTATTAATACCATGGCCGAGAAAAGTAATGATCCAGATGTAGACTTTCTCTGGCGCCACTTAGAGGAGCTAGAGAAAGACAATAAGTTGCTGAAGATGCAATGTGAGATCAACGATTTAGAACGCCAGCTACAAAGTGCAAACATAAATCCTTCCAGTCAAGCAGAAGGAAGGCATCGTTTTAAGACAGAACTGCCTAGCGAAATGACTAGTACACCCAAGCCTAGAGTCACATTTCCAAATACCTCTAAGCAAACCCAATATACAGAGATGCAGGCTAGAGGAGGATTACCGGTGGCAGACCCATCTAGACAAGACATGTCTAGAACAGGCCAGTCTAGGGTAGATATATCTAGGGTAGACCCGTCTAGACTAGATAGGTCTAGAGTAGATCTACCTAGAATAGACCAATCTACAGTAGACCCACCTAATGTAGGGTCATCTACAGTAGATAGATCTAGGCTTGATGAGCCTAGAGAAAATCATGCACACCAACAGTCTACCAAAGCCAGATCAGCTATGGTCAAAGCTGCGACTTACGATGGGACCAGCTCTTGGCTTGATTTTAAAGCACACTTCGAGACATGTGCTGAGATCAATGCATGGAGCTACACCGAAAAGGGTCTGTACCTAGCTGTGTCCCTGCGTGGACAAGCACAGGGTGTATTCGGAAATCTGTCCTCTAATTCAAAGGACTACGACTCATTGACTAAGGCTTTGGAAGAACGTTTCGCCCCTCCCAACCAAACAGAACTATACAGAGTACAGCTGAGAGAAAGGCGCCAAAAAGCCTCAGAAACACTTTCTGAGCTAGGTCAAGACATAAGACGCTTAACTAATCTAGCCTACCCATCTGCTCCTGCAGACCTCAAGGAAACATTGGCCAAAGAGCAATTTGTAGACTCTTTGATAAGCGTCGACATGCGTTTGAGAATAAAACAGGCTAGACCTGTTAGCCTTAATGATGCTGTTCGCCATGCAGTTGAGTTGGAAGCCTTTAATAGGGCAGAAAGGCTAAGTTGCAGAATCAAGGTATCATTGGCTCTGCAGAGCTTATGTCTCAAACAATAATGCCAGATAAACCTGATGAGGTTACCTTGTTGAAGTTACAAGCCAGCCTAGATAGGCTGGAAGAAAAATTCAATGCTATGCAGCAAGACAAAAGAGCTGAAAATAGCGGGAGGTTTGAACAGCAGAAGCCTATAAGGACCTGCTATAGATGTGGCTCAAAATTTCACCTCCAGGCCAAGTGTCCTAAAAACAAAAGTCAGACTAGAAGATCCCGTGACCAAGTTTCAAAGAAACATGATGAAAACAAGAAAAAGGAAACGGAATCTTCTAAAGCCAATTCTATCGGCTCTGGCTTAATGCTCCCAGTACAGTTCGGAGATCAATCTCTGAATTGTTTGGTTGATACTGGTGCAACTTTAACGGTGCTGTCATCTCGAGTATGGGCTGCATCTCCACAGAGCAAACAGGGCATGTTGACAGAGTATAATAGGACTCTGATCGCGGCCTCAGGTACCCCTCTCGAGGTAAGAGGACGAACAAAAATTATGTTAGGAATAAATGGAGACACTTATGAGACCGATGTAGTAGTAGCAAATGTAGAAAATGACCTGATGATGGGGTTAGACTTTCTGGAACGTTATGAGTGTAGCGTGGACGTAGCTAAAAAGACTCTGCATGTACAGGGCAAGAAAACAAGCTTGAACTGTGAAGGTTCTATCGGATGCTATAGGATCTCTATAGCCAATGATGTTACTATCCCCGCAAGGTCAGAAATAGTTGTACAAGGTCAGATCCCCATGATGTTCAAGAGTAGTAATCTCTACCTTGTAGAGCCGTCTGAAAGAATGTTACAGTCAGGAAAAGGGTTGCTGGCTAGATCATTGGTACACGGAAATACTTCTGTACCTGTAAGACTTTTGAATGTATCTGAGGAAGACCAAATACTTCAAAAGGGCACCCAAATAGGCCAACTGAGCCCTGTAGATGAAAATAGATGTAGGTCGTTCGTGCCCATTACCAATCCTATGCCTGCTCACCTTAAAGACTTATATGAGCGGACTGTAGAGGGCATGTCTCCAAAGCAATGCGAGGAAGTTAGGAAACTCTTGATAAAGTACTCTTCAGTCTTCTCAGAGACTGATGAGGATCTAGGAAGAACGGGCATAGTGAGGCATAGAATTGACACGGGTGACGCGCATCCAATTAAACAACCTTTGCGCAGACCCCCTGTACACATGAACTCTGAAATAGACAAACAGATAGATGATATGCTATCAAAGAAGGTAATACAGCCTTCAAAAAGCCCTTGGAGTAGTGGCATTGTCCTCGTGACAAAGAAAGATGGTAGCAAACGTTTCTGCGTAGACTATCGCAAACTGAATGATGTAACAGTCAAAGACTCTTACCCCCTGCCCAGGATTGATGACTCCTTGGAGCAACTGGCTGGTGCGCAGTGGTTCTCTTGCATAGATTTGAATGCCGGGTATTGGCAGGTCGAACTGGAGGAAGCAGACCGACGAAAGACTGCCTTTAACTCAAGACGAGGTCTCTTTGAGTTCAAGGTCATGCCATTTGGGCTGTGTAATGCCCCTGCAACCTTTGAGAGGTTGATGGAATCGGTGCTGGCAGGCCTAAACTGGCAAATTTGTTTAATATACCTGGATGATGTAATCGTCCATGGACGGACATTTGAAGACATGATATCCAATCTGGATAAGGTCTTCGATAGACTGCAAGAGGCAGGACTAAAGCTTAAACCAAGAAAATGCCAGTTATTCTGTAAGGAAGTCTTCTATCTTGGACACGTTGTGACATCTGAAGGCGTGAAAACAGATCCACAGAAGACGCAAACTGTGCGTGACTGGATAGAGCCAAAGAATGTAACTGAAGTAAGATCCTTTTTGGGTCTTTGCAGCTACTATCGTAGATTTATCTGTGGGTTTGCCACAATTGCAAAACCGTTACATCGACTGACAGAGAAAGGGGTGAAATTTGAATGGACAAACGAATGCCAACGTGCATTTGAGCAGCTCAAACAGAGTTTGTGTGCGGACCCTATTCTCGCACATCCCGATTTCACTAAAGAATTCATACTGGATACTGACGCCAGCGACTTTGGAATTGGGGCAGTTCTCTCCCAGGTACAAGATGGGCATGAGCGAGTAATAGCTTATGCCAGCAAATCTTTGACAAAATCAGAAAGAAGGTACTGTGTCACAAGGAAGGAGTTGTATGCACTAGTACACTTCGTAAAGTACTTTCGACATTACCTCTATGGAAAACAGTTCACTGTAAGGACTGATCATGGATCTCTACGCTGGCTAATGCAGTTTAAGAACCCTGAAGGCCAGCTAGCCAGATGGTTAGAGGTATTGTCAGCTTATGATATGAAAATTCAACATCGCCCTGGAAGGAGACACGGAAATGCAGATGCACTCAGCAGAAAACCCTACAAGCAATGCGGGATGACAGGCCAGCAGTCTGCTGAAGGTCACCAAGTGAACCAGGTTGATGTGCAAGCAAACAATGATTGCACCAACCTCAAGGAAATCCAAGAAAAAGACCAAGATTTGACAAAGTTTCGACAGTGGCTTAAAGAAGGAGAGAGACCTGCTCGGAAGACGGTAGGCTGCGAAAGCTTTTTCTTGAATGCATTACTTTGTCAGTGGGACAGGCTAGAAATACGAGAGGGCATTATTGTCCGGCGATGGGAAGTTTCCGGCACTAGCATAGTTAACTGGCAAGGTATTGTACCGATGTCAAATAGGAGAGAGGTTCTAAAGACCTCACATGACATCAAAGCTTCTTGACACCTCGGTGTGACAAAAACTCTTAGTCGAATCAGACTTGGCTATTACTGGCCGGGAATGCAGAATGATGTTAAAACTTACATCAGCGGCTGCCAAGCTGCACAAAACGAAAAGACCCGACAAAAACGAAACGAGCACCAATGGAAATAGTAAGAAGTGGCTTCCCTATGGAAAGGATTGCCATTGATATTCTGGGAGACTTTCCTCAGACCGAGAAAGGCAATAGGTATATCCTTGTCATTGGTGATTATTTCACCAAATGGATGGAATGCCATGCAATGCCTAACATGGAAGCACGAACGGTGGCAACTATCTTGATAGAACAAGTCATATCTAGGTTTGGAGTCCCTAGGCGAATACACTCAGATCAAGGGCGCCAGTTTGAAAGTCAACTGTTTGCTGAAATGTGCCGCATGCTTCAAATCGAGAAAACCAGAACGACACCGTATCATGCTCAATCTGATGGCATGGTAGAGCGGTTTAATAAAACCTTGGTGGCCATGCTCAGCGCGTTTGTCAATGAGCACCATACCGACTGGGACGAACATCTTCAGATGGTAATGATGGCCTATAGGTCCGCTGAGCATGAGACTACTGGTTTTACTCCTAACATGTGCATGCTTGGCCGAGAGACTAACTGCCCACTTGATCTGATGTACGAGATGCCACCAGCTATTAAGCAGGTCCCTCTAAACCAGTGGGTCTGGGAGCTCCAGGAAAGAATGGAGTTGGCTCACAAGATAGTCCGAGAAAACACTGGAGAGGCAATGAAACGGCAGAAACACTATCATGACAGTAAACTGTCATTTGATTCCTTTGAGGTAGGTGAGAAAGTTTATGTTTTCTTTCCGGTAAAGAAAGTCGGATGCTCATCTAAGCTGACATCCTACTGGAGAGGGCCCTATGAGGTGAAAGAGAGAATCTCCGATGTGCTGTACAAGGTACTGTGCGGTCGTTCAGGTAATCCCCAGGTGATCCACTGTGATCGAATCCGAAAGTGCAAAGCTCAAATTCTACCTGGTGAGGAGCTTGTAGAGCAGTTACCAGAACCTGAGCACGAAGTAGAGAGACCCTACACACCAGACTATCAGGTAAATTTTCGGCAAAGTAGACGAGAACGACGTAAGCCTGAATGGTTAAGTGATTACGTTTCCTCTCTTTTCAGTAACACAGAGATGCCAAAGACAAAGATGACAGAGAGAACGGCCAAGTTCCTGTGTCCAAAGTGTAAGGAGACGCTGACATCTCCTGAGGAATATAAGCATCACATTGACATTTGCGTAATGAGTTACGTAGGCTGCGACATCTGCCAAAAGACATTCAGCAACAAGAAATATTACCTGCAGCATGCTAGAAGAATGCATCCTGACAAGATCGAGGAGAGTGGATCTTTCAGGAGCAAGGATAAGGCCGAGGCAGGCGATGAGAGTGATTGGCAAGATGAGTCTGATTATGAGCTCTCAGGAGGTGAGGAAAAGGTAGTAGAAATAGAGAAGGAGGAGGATCTGTTGGTAGGTCGCGTGATATGCAAAAGGACTGCTCCCTCGCCTGTGACAGCCCCAAAAAGGAAACTGTCTACACCAAGTGTGGTGGCTGCACAAGACGAGTCGAGTCCTTCATGCAGCGGCTCGGGAGAACAAAGGGCTGTTGAAAAGTCAGCTAGACATGAGGAACCTGTGCCAAAGGTGGCTAAAAAGGTTAAGGAAGTGAGAGTTACCTGTCGTAACAATATTGAAGGACAGAGGAAAAGAAGAGACATTGTCGTGGAGGAAGTGGATGGTGAAGAGTTGTACTCATCCAGGGTGAGCTGTCGAAAGCTTGATACCCAAAGGTTCAACCTCGGTGAGATAGTTGGAGGAGGAAGAATTGATATGCAGGATGTGAATGTGGTTATGGACGAGGAAGGACAGTTCCTCCTGGAGATTAGATACTCCTAAATTTTTGTCAGTTTTTTTCAAAGTTATCATGACTTAAATGTTTGTTAAAGCAAGTTAGCCTTAAACTTCAAAATGGATCTCAGGCAGAGAATTTTATTGTTGCGATAAAAATGTGTTTCTTTTTGTTTTATCGGAGATACTCAGGTAGAGATTGGTGTGTTCAGTTATGAATATATTTTGTTGATATGATATACATGTAGTTTGTTTATTTTTTTTTTGGTTATTCCTAAGGTGATTAGGACTTTATCCGAATGCGAGACGCATTCAAATCGAAGGCGTGGGTAGTGTGACGAAAACCATGCATCACTGCACTCTCAGAGTTTTGATTATTAGAGCATACTTTTAGGGTTACTTCCCTTGTTACAAAGTGAAAGTGTCAACTTCCGGAATCATAGCACGTGGGCAAACTGAACATTTATTTGAAATAACCAGGTTAGTAAACCAGTTGATACACGATAACATGTTTACATTTAATGGTCTATATATACTTTGTTTCCAAATACACCTATTTGATAAGATCTGTGCATAGTTTGCTGTTTTGCTTGAGAGTGTTGCCAGTTGCCTTTGATAACGGAAGTTGTTTATTTCACACGATAGTTTTCGTTTAAGATCGGCATATTCCGTCGTCCGCTAGAGGACACTTGCATTTAGAAGGCGTAGCTTTACGAACCACGTGACAAGTCCCTATATAAGCAGCAGTTTCGCTCAATTCTGGGAGAATGCTGAATATCTCCGTCAGTGCAACATCGGCTTTACACTGAGTAAAAGGTTTCTCTATTCTGGCATTGACTGTATTGACTGGGAACTTTGGGTACTTAAGACGTGGGTAATTTCCTTATCCTCTCTCGGGAGCCTCGCTTCATTGAGAGGTCGGAATAAAGCCTGCGTCGTGCAGCCCGGGTTGTTGGCAGTATAGTCTCCCGCTAGATAGGTCTACGCTAGATATACCTACACTAGATAGGTCTAGGCTAGATAGGTCTAGACTAGATAGGTCTAGGCTAGATAGGCCTAGACTAGATATACCTAGACTAGATAGGTCTAGGCTAGATATATCTAGAAAGGCTAGATAGGTCTAGGCTAGGTAGGCCTAGGAAGACTAGATAGGTCTACGCTAGATATACCTAGAAGGGCTAGATAGGTCTAGGCTAGATAGGCCTAGACTAGATATACCTAGACGAGTTAGAGTCGAGGAAGCCTCGCTTTATTGGCTCTGCTTAAATAGGTAGACTTGTAAAAGTGTATAGCTTCACGCTCACACTACCCCTTTGTATATATTGATTAACAGTTGTGTGTTTTAATCACTAGTTCGTTCATTTAGTTTTAGTTTGTTCGCGTATATATATTACTACAATATTTTATGTTACTAATCAACCGGACAGGTAGTCCCCAAGGAAAATTTATATATAACTCGGTCATTAGCTCGGCACACGTTACAATAGTATCTAGCCTGTGAGATAAGAGTTAACCTTTTTGTCTGCGTCAGTCCCATACTCTAAACTCTAAACATAAATATTTCGAATATCAAAAACTGTCCCTCGAATTGAGCACTGACTTATTTTCTGCAGTTCAGCATTACAGTATAACCCCTCTAAAGCGACTACTTAAGGAATAGCTCTGGTGTCTTTAAAAGCAGGTGGTTGATCAATGCAGGACGAAAACAGTGCAGTGTAATCATACATTAAGGTAACGCATGGCTTTCAGATCCAGAATTATGGCTCTTTTAGGGTGTTGTACACAATGATTTACCGGTACAGTAAAACCCTCTAAACAGGACGTTCATTTATTTTTATAGATATCGGCATTGGATGCCTTATACTCAGGGAGCCAATAGTGCCTACCGTGCACAACCACCCCCCACCCCTAGACTTTTTTCATGGGTACCAAAATGTTCAGAAAAGTGTCCTTAATCAGAATCGCGAATGTACTCAAACTTAAATTTTTTTAGGCTATGTGTATTTTAACCGTTTCCATGGCAACCCCCCAGTTTTCGTAATGATGACCCATACCTACAAATTCGCCCATATCACAGCCAGTTTTTGTCCTAAAACTATAAAACTGGTACCAAATGGAAGATAAGACATAGTGCTTTTATTTCCAGTTTTTGTTTTAATTACCTTATTTGCATACTCATGAATATTAATGAGAACATTAAGAATAGTAAAAAAAAGTATAGAAATAACGTAAACCTTTCATTTGTTTTATCCTACAAATATCAGAAAATAACTTCAAATGCAGTTTAAAACATGAAGACAAAACCCCCAGGAAACAAAATATCCAATTTGAGGACTATAGCATTAACACTTTAAGTACCTTTTTCACCGTTTCCATGGCAACACCCTAGTTTTCGTAATGATAACCCGTACCTGCAAAATTGAACATATCACAGCCAGTTCTTGTCCTAAACCTATAAAACTGGTACCAAATCGGAGATAGGACATTGTGCTTTTATTTCCAGTTGTTTTTTTAAATTACCTTATTTGCATACTCATGAATATTAATTAGAACATTAAAAATAGTAAAACAAATATGGAAATAACGTAAATAATGTAAACTATTCACTTTTTATCCTACAACTATCAGAAAACAATTTCAAATGCAGTTTAACATGATGACAAAATCCTCAGAAAACAAAATATCAAATTTGAGGACCAAACATTTAACTCTAAGTAACTTTTTAACTGTTTCCATAGTAACCATTCATTTCACTCTGTTCTCACATTTTTGTTAGTCGACACCTACCTGCAAAAATCTTCCATTTCACAGGAAGTTTTTGTGCTAACTGTATAAAACTGGTACCGAATTAAAGCTAAGACCTTGTGCTTTGGTTTAAAGACTATACTTAGGAATTACCTTATTTACATACACATGAATATTAATGAGAATAATTAAAAAATAGCAAAAAAATACAGAAATAACGTAAACCTCTCCATATTTATCCTACCAATATCAGAAAACAACTTCAAATGTAGTTTAAATTGATGACAAAATACTCAGAAAACTAAGTATCTAAATTGATACCCAAACAATGAACTTTAAGTAACATTGTAACGGTTTCCATGGTAACCGATCCTTTCATAAATTTCGGAAATTTGACATCCACCTGTAATACTTCGCTAGATCTCAGTTATGTTTGAGGAATCATGAAATCAAATGTTACAAACACAGATATGAGGCATTTCTTTAATAGTAAATATTACTTTTTTGATATAAACTAATTTGCATATGTATGAATATTTATGAGAACAGTAATAGATGTTGAAATTTTCGACAGACACTAGTCTTTCTCTTATAAAGCAAACAAAAATGCAAAATGGTTAGCTAAAGTTTACTATGATCACTGAATATCACCAAGATTGTTAGAAAAATAAATTTGGGACAAATTATATAGCACTGATGGTGATATATCTGTTTCCTAGGCAACCATTCTAACCTCATTGTTGATATTACAGAGTTTTAAATAACTGCAACATACAAAGATATTGCGGCCTACTTTGGCGATAATTATAAATCATATAAACATATACCCGGTAGTTGATGTATGAATCTTAATGTTTGGTTCACTTTATACAAATTACCTTATTTGCATCCTCATGAATATTAATAAGTGATAAGAAAACAAAGAGAAACAATATTGCAAAAAACATGTTTGGCAGTATGCCGAGCACAACATTACACCATGCTCCAAATATAGCTTGCAATAATAAATGTACCTTTTGGTGATGAATAAGTAATTTTTATGTCTAAAACTGTTACCAAAATGATCATGCACTGCTTCAATGGTAACTGTTGAAAGCCAAGTACTTATGAGACCCCAAACAATCTTCTGTTATTGTTTTTAATGTATTAAGAAAACAAAGAGAAACAATATTGAAAATAACATGTTTGGCAGTATGCGGAGCACAACACCATTCTCCAAATATAGATTGCAATGATAAATGTACCTTTTGGTGATAAATAAATGAATTTTAATTCTAAAACTGTCTAAAAGATGTTAAGGGACATGTAAGGTAATTTGCATAACGTGAACATTTCAACATCTATTACTGTTCTCATAAATAGTCATACATATGCAAATTAGTTTATATCAAAAAAGTAATATTTACTATTAAAGAAATGCCTCATATCTATGTTTGTAACAATTGATTTCATGATTCATCAAAAATAACTGAGATCTAGCGGAGTATAACAGGTGGATGTCAAATTTCCGAAATTTGTGAAAGGATCGGTTACCATGGAAACCGTTACAATGTTACTCACAGTTCATTGTTTGGGTATCAATTTAGATACTTAGCTTTCTGAGTATTTTGTCATGAATTTAAACTACATTTGAAGTTGTTTTCCGATATTGGTGGGATAAAAATTGAGAGGTTTACATTGTTTCTGTATTTTATTTTGCTATTTTTTAATTATTCTCATTAATATTCATGTGTATGCAAATAAGGTAATTCCTTTAGGATAAAAAGTGAATAGTTTACATTATTTACATTATTTCTATATTGTTTTTACTATTTTTAATGTTCTCATTAATATTCATGAGCATGCAAATAAGGTAATTTAAAAAAAACTGGAAATAAAAGCACAATGTCCTATCTCCGATTTGGCACCAGTTTTATAGGTATGGGCCATCATTACGAAAACTAGGGTGTTGCCATGGAAACGGTGAAAAAAGGTACTTAAAGTTAATGCTATGGTCCTCAAATTGGATATTTTGTTTCCCGGGGATTCGTCTTCATGTTAAACTGCATTTAAAGTTATTTTCTGATATTTGTAGGATAAAAAAATGAAAGGTTTACGTTATTTCTATACTTTTTTTACTATTTTTAATGTTCTCATTAATACTCATGAGTATGCAAATAAGGTAATTAAAACAAAAACTGGAAATAAAAGCACTATGTCTTATCTTCCATTTGGTACCAGTTTTATAGTTTTAGGACAAAAACTGGCTGTGATATGGGCGAATTTGTAGGTATTGGTCATCATTACGAAAACTGGGGGGTTGCCATGGAAACGGTTAAAATACACATAGCCTAAAAGAATTTAAGTTTGAGTACATTCGCGATTCTGATTCAGGACACTTTTCTGAACATTTTGGTACCCATGAAAAAAAGTCTAGGGGGGGGTGCACGGTAGGCACTATTGGCTCCCTGAGTATAAGGCATCCAATGCCGATATCTATAAAAATAAATAAATAAATGAACGTCCTGTTTAGAGGGTTTTACTGTACCGGTAAATCATTGAGTACAGTGATAAATGTCCGCATCTGCTGCTTGACCTCTAATAAACATAATTAAATGCATGAATTTATCATTCGCGAATATTCATTAACTCAATTGTTAAGTCAACATTTATAAGGCTTACACAAAAATATAAAACCTGGTTTGGATTTATTTTATTTCAAAATGCATTTATATAAGGAAACGGATTAGCTCACTTATGTAACTTGGGATGCTCTTTTGGGAAATTAGACGAATTGTAATTCGAAGAGTTAAGACCTAGACAGCGCGTCTATTATGAGGTGTCGGATCAGGGTTTACAATTTATTATGCAGACCCTGGCCAGGCTCCTCCTTGAAAACATTACGACTGACCAATGATGGGATTTCCCCCACTGAGCGGATTATCGTTTAATGTTCTATTTTCCTTCTATTCGCTTTCATTATGTTCTTTTTTTATTAGGAAAACATCAAGCGATCAACATACCTTGAAAGAATTGTGTTTTAACCCATGTGTGCCCATTGCCCCTTACAATGACATATACAAACAAAAATGTAGACCCAAATCAGAGGGCTACTGAAGGAGCCATGCTGTCAGGATCTGCACTGTCTTCTTTCAGCGAATATTTTATTTCTTGTGCTCCCTCAACATTAAAACATAAATTGGTTCCCAAGAACAATCTGGGTGGGTTTTTCTTAAATAATAGGGGCATAAATGGGTTAATTGTATTAAAACCCATATCCTGCTACCAACAATGGTGCTTGTTCAGTCTTTGATCTGTCAGAGATGTATCTTCGCTCACTCCCTTTTGAGGAACTAGTGTCTCTGTACCAGTTTGAAGTTGATAATCCTTGGCCCACTACCCAACTGCTGTAGGTAGTTACAATAACTAATATAGTTATGGCAGCCAAACTGTAAACCCTCGTTTATCGTTTTGTTAACGACTCAACTCAGTATCTTAAAGATATGACACATGGGTGATATTCTGCAACATTTATATATATAAAAATATAGCTATAAATTACGGTTGTTAAAATGGGCCTGGTTATAAAATATATCAAACGTCTTCTCTGACACCACTGGCTGAGTTAAATACACATTTGGAAGTAGAATAATTCTAAAGTGACCGCCCACTAAAGCTTTTCAAGTCGCTGTGTCTTGTCATTATGGCCAGGGCGATACTAATGATCCATATATGCATATAGGCAAATTATTCCAAAGTCGTCTTCACTTCTGAAACTTCTAGCTCCGAGGTCATAACACTGAAATATTCATTCATTGTTAGGCATCTGATTAGAGTTTGAACAAGCTACTCACGAAATTATTACCATGGATCCTGTCTGAATTTCAATGACCTGTTGGAACCTGGCTTAATTTCAATGATATTTGCACGCATGTTTCAGTGTCGACATATGCCAATCTTTCATGCCCTCTATATTTCATAAATAAAAGGGCTACCGGGAGACAAATATAGGTTCCCTTCAACACAATTTATCACAAAGTTTATCGATTCATGTCCTTGTTGTGTGGGCTCGGAATGATATACTCAGCTGAATCAGTTGTTGAATTATTGTTTTGATGCAAATGGTGCATGGTACACCCTTGGTACACCTGAAAGGAACCTACAGTCTTACGATCACTCGACAACTCTAAGCGCAATTTCTGACGTACATATCGTAGTAATTATCCGAATACAACCGACTAATGGGAAGGTCTGTCTTTTTTCTATAGTTGTAGAAACAGACGTTGTCAATGTTACAATAATTGACGCTAACACACTGTAATGTATTTTTGTAGGAACAGAACGACAGACATTTGGTCACATCGGGCCGATCATTTTGCCAGAAGAATCCATCATTGCCATGAATGAAGTAGTTTGGGAACCTCTGACAAGTCGAGCCGTATTTGTCACATAATTTGTAAACATACATAATAAAACATATTGTATAAGTAATGTTACAACCAACACATGGAATCTGTACAACTCATTCGCTGCCAAATATTGCCTTTTCTATATATGTCATTTGTTCTTTTTTATATTTGAACGCACTTCTTTAAAAATATATTGTTAAACGAAGTTGGATCCCAATATACATCTGACATAAGCATATTGCATAAGCAATCACATGTTCGCCATTGGCAACAAAATAATTAGTACTGAAGCAATTAAGCAACTCACATCAAAAGTATACAAAGTTAATTTGAAGAACATCAAAGGGTCGGCACATTTTCAAGAATATAACAGAGAACATCGTTCCAGATAATTAAATATAACACATTCTGATAAATATTTAGGTATAGCACATAGTTATATTTTCCTGATAAATTCAAAGGAATATTATGGGATCCAATATATTTGGTGTATATGAATATGTTCAAGCATATGAACGAGTACCGATACATGTCAAGGTACACACAGGATTCGACAAGTCACAGGTATATTTCAGAGGCCGATACATTTCAAATACATTACAGGGTCCGGTATATTTAAAGTATATGAAATGGTCTGGTGAATTACAAGGTGTAATACTGAACCAAAGATAAATATAAAATACATGACAGGGTCCGGTATATTAGACCCTTTACTCCGTCACTATTCATGTAATTACATCATTAATATTAATTATATTATTTTTCTTTTAAAATGTCAAACGGAAAACAGGATTTTTGCCGTGACAGAAATTGCAGATAAATTATATTATAGCAAACATAGTAGACCCTGATCAGACGGCTCCTATTGAAGCCATCTGATATGGGTCTACTCAATTACGGCAAATACAGTGGTAAGGTGCATGTATAACGAAAACATTTAAGTGAACAAACTGTATCCACCTATCGCTAGTGTACTCAATGATTGAGCTGCAAACAGAGTAACTGTAGAAAAGTAATAAAGGGTACGACAAAAACGAACACTCTTTGCAGACAATGCTGATCCCAATCAATTTCGTAATTGACCTGGATTAACAACTGTGGTGCAAGCTGTACGGTCGCGAATGTTTAGACTTTTCCAAGATGGAGGACGAACAGGAGGCTGAAAGGTAAGCATCACATTTTTACACTTTTTAAACAATGTAGATTTTTCTTTCCGTCTTTTGTTGGTGTCATAACACAGAATTATAACGCCCGTCAACAGCAGTTTACCTCCTAATGGTTCATGTCTGTGTGTAAGGCTCAAAATCGTCCGTAAACAATGCAGAAACCGAAAATCAGAAATCGAATCGAGGAGGGGGTCATATTTGGCCTCATTGTAAGCTTACCAACAACGCTAAGCCTTTTCTAACACTGTGGGTATATGCATTTGAGTCCGATATTAACGTTGAGTTAATTAGTTTGAAGCACAAATCTACATTTTGTCTTTTTGAGAGGGCTGAAAAAAATGTCGAGTGTACGGTTTAGACCATAGTGGTAAAAGTGCACTGTACGGTTTAGACCCGATCTATTTTGTACGGTTTAGACACAATTTTCTTACAAAAACTGTACGGTTTAGACACATATAAATACTAACGTTTGAATATGCGTCTTAGGTCTAGATAGTGTAATCCCAAATAATTAGTGTAGATATTCCTTCACACGATGCCTATTTGCGAGTTTGACAGTCTATTACAAACAATTAGGATCGAGAACAGAAGCATAGCATATAATCTGAATATATACTGGTTAACATTTGAAGACAATGTTATACTTAAAAAGTTTTGAAGTGAATTGATTTTTAAGTTTAAAGAGGAAGTCCCTACAATGATCGCATATTTTCAATAATGTCATAAAACTTGGTATTTGTTATGCTCTATCATTATTATGAAGGTTCCCAATTTGAACTTATATTGAAAAATGGCCCTGTGATACAAATAAACCGATTTCATCAATACTGATAATTTTTGTTCTACAACACAATATTATCGGGCTTTTCCGTTAAATTCTTTCGCGTTTTGCCGATGATCACCCGATCCCTCCTTTGTTTACGTAATAGCTTTCTCGGAAGTGGTCGGAGAATCGCGAATAGGGCGAACCGTTACGAAACTAAAACTCAAACCGAATAAAACTGAAACATCGGGGAGTAAAACCGGGATCGGCGATATCAAACACATGGATGTTTTGTCATTATAAACGGTAATTGGATGGGGCTTTTTGCGATATACTACTTTTCAGCATATAAACAAATGAGTTTTGTATATTTTAAGTGTTTATGAAACGCGTCAAATGTAGGGACATCCCCTTTATTGATTGGGTATTTGGGTAAAAGTGTTTTACCCGTTTCAGTCCTAATGCAAATACAGAGCGTCTGAAATTAAGTCAATCACTTTGTACTGTTATTTTACATTACTTTACATATCTTTTCAGATTATTTGCCTGTTACTATTGCGAGACAAAGGACACCATCAGCCACTGTGTAGATGCCAATCCGAGAAATCCAATGAAAATTAGAAGAAAAGAGCTAAGTCATATATATCGGGAAAGTCGGGGCAACATACATTAACTTTTAATGTAATACCAGACGTTTTGAAATAAACAAGCAAAATAATTCTAAATGGTGAAATGCAAACCATTGAAATTCAAGATATTGACGAAGATTTTAGACTTGGCAATTTATTTGGTCCAATAAATATATGTTTTTTCTCATTAACTTGTTATCCTTTTCTGTTATATAATTAGTTCACGTTTATATATGAAAACTGAGAAACTGACGAGATATCGACCAAGTGCTTAAATTACATCAACTCAGCTAAATGCCTGTAAAACATAATTCGAGGGTAGGTTCTTTTTTCTGAAAGATGATACAGATTAACCATTATGTTCGCTAAATGAATTGCCGGCATGTCAAAAACATGTTAGTTAAATTTAAAAATCAATTCACTTCAATTTTTAAAGTAAAACATTGTCCTTAAATGTTTAATAACCAGTATATATCCAGTTCATGTTCTACCCATAATTCTATTCTGGTTTTCCAGTTATCTTACTGAAAGATTGCAACGTGTAATTTTACCTGGTACCTTCTCTGACTGGAATACTATGAAGCTGGTGTTCCACAAGGATATATATTGGGTCCATTGTTATTTCTTGTTTTTATAAATAATATTGTTAGCGACATTGGATGGAACATTCGTTTGTTTGCTTACGACACTAGCTTGTTTAGTGTAGGTATCACTCCCGTACATATGGCAACAAATATCAATAATAATATATTAAAAAGGCAGAGAAATGGCTAGTTGAATTCAATCCTAAGAAGACTGAGTCGTTAATAATCTGGAGAAAAATGTCTCATCCGTATATATGCAAGACCATCAAATTCATGAAGTAGATTCACATAAGCACATTGGCGTTCATCTCTCACGTGATCTAACATGGCACTGTCATATCGAATATATCGGTACTAAGGCATGGACAAGAATAAATGTCATGCAAAAACTCAAATTCACCTCGGACAGATATTCCCTTGAAACAATCTACGTATATTTCGTGATACCTATTTTAAAATACGATGATACTATATTTGATAACTGTAATGCTAGAGAATCTAACAGTTTTTTAAAAAAAATATGAAGCTACCCGTATAGTAAGGGACAACTAAATTGGTTTCTGTTGGTAAATTATTGCATGAAGTTGGGTGGAAACGCCCAGACGTACAACACAGACTTATTCTCTTTTATAAAATGGTGTTTCATTTAACTCCAAAATATCTCACAGAACTGGTACCTGAAGTGGCAGGAAGTGTTTCTCGATGCAAGTTAAGATTAAGAAACGCTGGTGATATTCAACCTCTAGCCTGTCGCACAACCCATTATAGCAACTCTTTCCTCCCTGCAACAATACAGGAATGGAACAACCTCCCCGAAAATGAAAATCAATCTTCTACTCTATACGCATTCAAAACGTCTTTGAATATCAATCTGCTAACTGTTCCCAAACATTTTATTACGGTGTCAGAAAACAGCAGCTCCTGCACAAGAGGCTTCGTACAAACTGCAGTTCCTTGAACCATGACATATTCTCAAAGAACATATCTGACACTGCCTTGTGTACATGTGGCCGCGTTGAGAACGCATCGCACTTCTTCTTAAGCTGTTGCAAATATACCAACAAAGGAAACCAACGAAGGAAAACAACTTTTGATGATGTTGCCAGATTCACTACTCCGTCCCTGTCTGTCTTTCTGTTTAGTGATCCTCTTTTAAATTATAATACAAAAATCATTATAGACGAAGCTGTACATCGGTTTATCCAAACCTCAAAACGATTCTAATAACTCGGTAACGCTAGACCTCTCTACATATATGTGTCAAACTTCGTTTCCTTTTTTTTTTGTTTCTTTTATTTATTTATTTTCTTTTATTCTGAAGTGTCTTTCTCAAAACGTTTTTGAATAAACTGATATATCCTGCTTAATTAATTCAACTAGTTTTTCAGTACAATTAATATAGTACAATAACGGGCAGTCATTTCTGCATAAAGCGAGTGCAGTTGTTACGGTGATGGGGGAGAAACGCAATAAGCAGTCTTGTTTTCGTTTCCATCCTTTCTTTTCCTTTGTGTTATCATTACAATATTCATGCAAATATTTAAAAATAAAATACGTTTAAACCAATTATATACCGTGCTTCTGATCTAGATCCTAATTGTTTGTGATATGCTGTCATAATCGCAAACATGCATTGCATGAAGGAAGATCCATAATAAATAGTTGGGATTATACTATCTAGACCTACGGCGCAGATTCAAATGGTAGCATTTGTTTTGTGTCTAAACCGTACAGTTTTTCGAAAGAAAATCGTGGCTAAACCGTGCAAAAAACATCGGGTCTAAATCGTACAGTGCACTTTTACCTCTAATGGCTAAACCGTACACTCGACATTATTTTCAAACGTCTCCAAAAGACAAAATGTAGATCTGTGCCACAAACTAGGTAACTCAACGTTAAAATCGGGCTCAGATGCATATATCCACAATGTTAGAAAATGTTTAGCATAGTTGGTAAGCTTACAATGAGGCAAATTATGACCTCCTTCTCGATTCGATTTCTGACTTTCAGTTTCTGCAAAGTTTACGGAAGATTTTGAGCCTTACACACAGACATGAACCATAAGGGGGTACGCCGCTGTTGACGGGCGTTATAATTCTGTGTTATGGCACCAACTAAATGACTGAACGAAAAATCTACATAGTTTAAACAGTGTAAAACTGTGATGCTTACCTTTCAGCCTCCGTTTTGTCCGCCATCTTAGAAAAGTCTAAACATTTGCGGCCGTACAGCTTGCACCACAGTGAACACTGTCTACACACAGTTTACTTAAATACGCAACATATTTAACTAGTATTTGTAATCATATCTCTTTATGCGAATTAGGAGTTACCATAATCCATCAACCTCTGTATTTTCTCCATTATAGAGTATGCCATCCTTCCACCGGTTATGTCTCATTGCAAACAGAGTTGACCCCATCCCAAGGTTTCAGGCCGAACCCTTTGGTTGGTGCGTTCACCGTTTGCAAATGAAACCAAATCCCTTTATTTTAGTATTATTTATGTACTGTCACTATGGTTATGGAAGTTGGCAGTTAGGTAGTTGCAACATCCCTTTTTCAATCAATCGATAATATTTTTTTTACAAAATTGATAATTAATATAACCGATCTATAATTAGTTTGACTTAATCGATAGTTATAACTACCAATCGTTATTTAGTATCAGTTGATAATTATTTTTACAATAGAAACATATTATGATCAAGGGAGTAAATTCATAATCGGCTTACCGGCCATTCGGACTGATAGTAGACTATAATTAGGTACTTTACTTTTTTGTAATATTACAATCGATAATTATTGTTACAAATTCGATAATTATTTTACCAAATCAATACCTATTATAACAATTCGCTAATCTTTAACCAGTATCATGTTGCAAAAGTGTTGCCCGCTGAAACTTTTACTTAGTGTATGTTGTTTCATTCTACTCAGCTTTTTTGGGTCACTGAACTTTTTTGAAATCATCCAACGGTCGCCAAACAACCTGAATTCTATTGAGACACCGAGTTCAATAGAAAAAGGTGCGTATTCAAATACTAAAATCGCTATATTTCTCCCCTATACTCTAAAGAGTGATTACACGGTTTTAACAGAGAAATAAATGGGCTATACTTTAGAAATGGTTTGATTTGCTTCATCCGTATGCCAGTCAGAATACGCTTGGCGTGATACGGATCTGAAGACGGGTTGACTTAACCACTTGGCATGATGCTGTCGTCGGGTCGTACACAAAATGAGGGTCACAAACACAAACGTCTAGGCCAGGAAGGCAAACGGCGTTGTTCCCAATACAGGGCTTCTCGTTAGTAGAACACGACTGGTTATAACGGGCTACAATATGAAAACAAATTTACAGCTACAGTGCTCCCTCCCTACAACGGCCCTCTCAATAACGATTCCCTCCTTACAACAACGCATGTCACTGTTTCCGAAACAACACGACTCCAGAAAAAACTTTTTCCATCGTATTTTCTTTATGCCTCCATCAAACCCTATGTTGTGACCACTCTTTAGAATCGTCACTTTGTGACGATTCTAAAGAGTGGTCACAACATAGGGTTTGATGGAGGCATAACGGTTTTAGTTCTCGAAATACACCCTATCTGGGGATCTGCAAACAAGCTAATTATGATTGATTTTCCCTCCCTATAACAACTCCCTCTTAATAACACATACAATTTTCGTATCCCAAAGGGTGTCGTTGTAGAGAGGGAGCACTGTAATCCATTTATTCTTATATTATTTAAGTACAGCCAGTTAAGATCTGTTTTGGAATCAGTAAACGTTTAATCTTGAGGAGCAGAGCAAACAGAATATTGGCTGGTATAAGCCACTGATATCGATGGGTTCAGCAAATAGACCAAATTTGATCTTGGTAAACACTGTTTACCTACGTCCGTTTTAAGGGACACTGGGCAAAAAACAGTTAGTGCTAGGGGCATGAGTAGTGACGCACACTTAATAACAGATCATTGACATCCACAATAAAACGGAGTCTTGCAATTTTTCAACACCGTTGCTTCTGATTTCGGAGGATCTCTTATTTAAGAATTTATTTACTTTAAAGCAACAGGGGCTAATTGCTTGTGTGACGACCGTAAAAGGTCGCACCATACTTTATTCTCAATGTTGTTTCTTCGGGATCATGACTTTAATCAATGAATTTAGCTATGGTCATTGAATACCCCTGATGCATGTCCTAGGGCGTGGAAAGTGCTTCACTTTCAATAATGACTCTTCTCAAACTGAGTCAACAAAACAGGGGCCGATATTTTCTGTCTTTTTCCACTGCTGACTTTACTTTCTAAATTAGAAGGGTCTCCTACTTTTAGAATATAAGTACAAATATGAGTCATGCAGGAAACACCATATTCAGAACAAACAGCCACCCGAACAGTACCACAAGAAAACACAGGAAATGAACATAACTATACAAAACATAAAGAGACGCACAAAATAGAAACAAATATACAATAGGGGGAAGATAGAAATACCACCTTGGAACAGTCAGTGACAAAGTCACTGGGGGTTTAAGCCGGCTTAGAGGCGCCCAAACTCACAGTTATTCCATCCCTGCCCTAAAAGACAAACAGTGTTAATAAACGTATCCCCACTCAGACTAATCTACAACGACCGCGATGGCAAATACAGTGGTAAAGTGCATGTAAAACGAAAGCATTTAAGTGAAATAAATTGTATCCACCTATCGCTAGTGTACTCAGTGATTGCAGACAGAGTAACTGTTGAAAAATAATAAAGGGTACGACAAAAACGAAACAGATATCCGACGTCTTCCTTCTGTTTGCGGATTGAAGAGGTCGCTGCCATAGGGTACTAGTTATTGAAAAAGTAGTTAGGTCAAACAGGAACACACATATACAAAACGCAACTAACACCAAAACACCAGCAGAAAGAAAACAACACATCCACACAACCAAATACACACACCCATAAACACACGAGACAAAAACATCAAACACGAACAAAAGTACAAACACAAGGAACAAAACAAACACAAAAGCACGGGTGACAAAGAAAGTACCGCCGTTGGACGGTCAGTGGCCAAACCATCACTGGGAGTTTAAACCGGTTTACGTACGTTCTTACCTCACACTTATCTCAAAGTCACTCCAGCTTAACAAATAGTGTAAACAAGGGCATGTTGTATTGCTATGCAAGACATGAGTCCCCCACCAGACTGAAAAAAAAAACTCCACTCTCCCCACCCCACCCACCCATGGTGTGGTTTACCATGGTATATACATGACCACCTGAATGGTATTAGTACCTACTTTCATACATTGAATCCGTAAATAAAAAGTTATTGTCCCGACAAGAAAATATGAAAAAGGGGAGTAACTCCAAAAATATTGATGCTAGAGTTATTGCCCTTGTGCATGACACTACATCTCATCATGCTTGTTCCATATGAGAAGTTTCAAATCAATTGAACCAGTACATAAAGAGTTATTAACTGGACAAGAACATATGAAAAGGGGAATAACTCCAACAATATAGATGCTAGAGTTATGGCCCTTGTGCATGACACTACCCCTCATCATGTGTGTTCCATGTGAAGTTTCAAATCAATTGATCCAGTAGATAAAGAGTTATTGTCCGGACAAAAAAATATGAAAAAGGGGAATAACTCCCAAAATATTGATGCTAGAATTATGGCCTTTGTGCATGACACTACTCCTGATCATACTTCTTCAATATGTGAAGTTATAATGAATTTGGCCTAACTTTGTAGGAGATATTGCCCGGAACACGAAGCGTGACAGACGGACTGACAAGAAAATATGAAAAAGGGGAAGAACTCCAAAAATATTGATGCTAGAGTTATGGCCCTTGTGTATGACACTACCCCTCATCATGATTGTTCCATATGTGAAGTTTCAAATCAATTGAACCAGTAGATAAAGAGTTATTGTGACAAAAAATATGAAAAAGGGGAATAACTCCATAAATATATTTACTAGAATTATGGCCCTTGTGCATGACACTACTCCTGATCATGCTTCTTCAATGTGTGAAGTGATAATGAATTTGGCATAACTTTGTAGGAGATATGGCCCGGACAAGAAGCGTGACAGACGGACGGACGGACGGACGGACAGACGGACGGACGGACGGACGGACAGACGGACGGACGGAATCGAGCAAACCTATAGTCCCCCAACCGGTAACCGGTGGGGGACTAATAAAGGTAGCCCCGCCAAACTTCCCCCAAAACTTAGGAGCCTGTAAACACAGGACATGTATAATATAGCATGACAACAACTTTGAAAGTTCGTCAATATGTACTCAAATCTTTCTTGTCGGCGTACATGCAAAGAGGCCAGCGTGATTGCTAACTGTAAAAGGGTTGACAACCCAAAATCTAGTATGTTGTAGTACTATAGGATAATATCCCCTTTTTAACATATTTGATAAACAAAGTGAGACAATGGATATGTCCAAAAATGTCTAAAATGTTTTCATGACAGAGAAACCCTCAAAATATCTACAACAATGACATTTAACAAACAAACTTCTTATCAAACTGGCCCTGCAATTGTATTTAAGCTTGAAATAGAGTATTTTTGATTTTCTGACAGAAACTGTCTGAAGCGATCTTCGTTCTTTGAAAACAGGGTAATTAGAAAAGCAGATGGTAGTTTAATGCATGATAAATGTAATGCAAAAATTTCCCCTAGGAACCTTCTGCATTACTCTGATCTGAAATAGTCTATCACATCTCTCCAAGACTCAGATTAAGACCTCTTTTATGCTAGCTGTCACCCAGTTTCTACCTTATAAACAGGAAAATAAGTGTCTAATTTATATATTTTATTGCCCTTCACAAAATGTTTTTGAATCGATTTGAGAGCTATTTTCTAGTGTATTCTATATCAATAGGAGTCCGTATATTGTTCTTCAGATAGTTCTAATCAAAGGTCGAATGAAACGTTTCCACTCCTTTTCCCATTTATGCCAAATTCAAAATGTTGTGGTAGAAAACTTGGGCGGATACTCTTTTTATAGACTTCGTGACATTGAGAAACTTCTGAGTTATGAGCTCGACCTGGACTTTGTATTGTAATATACCCGTGGTACATACACCGAAACTTTGATTTTGTAAGAAATGTGGATTTTATACGATTTACTTTAGAAAAGAACTGGTAAAATACACGATCGGATGTGACCCGCTACAAAAGTTGCTCAAATCCTTTTAAAATTTATCCTGCTGCGCAAACATGTCTGCTCAAATTTTGATCCGTTGCAATTTTGATAAAGTCTAATTCGACCTGTCTTAAAACCTTGTTCTATTGGAACTTTGTGTACAATAGGATGCATTTTTTATATTGCAGCTGCTTGGGTAGCGGGATCTGAATAGTACTCCAAAGGCAAACAAAAGTATAATAAATATATACCATGGTACTTTTTATCGTGACAAATACATTCTTACCGTATGGTCTATAATACAATGATCCTGGTGCGTTCATCAGATCAGCCATGCCCGATGTTTTGTAGATACTGCCACATCCGACACACTCATTTGTACTTGGTGTAAAGAATGAGCTAAGACAGTTAGCGCCTGTCACACACCTTACAGTGCACGCTATTTTACTTCTTACCACTGTCACAAATACATGATCGATGCATGATTTTCCGTCTAAAATATCATAATGTATCAAATCAACTATGGTCTGTCCGAGAACAAATGCCGAGGATATAGCTACAGCACAATAAATAAGTCGTGTGGCCATCATTTCTGTGTTATCTTTTCTAATGTTTGTCAAGTTCTATCAAATCAGTACTCGTATCACGTGATTTCCGATTTTAAACAAGGCTCAGTTTTTGTTTTGAAATTTTAAACCATTTATGGAGGCCTGTATTTTGTCATCGAAACTCATGTAAAGTGTATCCTTTATACTGAATGGACTCTAGCCGTATTGACCAATAATAAATCATTCTACTTTAAAACATCAGCATTTAAAATGATAAAGCAACAATGATATGCACGTGTTACCAGGACAACAAAGTAATACTTCTAGGGCGGCACTGCGGCGCTTTTGAAGATAATTCCCCATGTGAGTCAATATTTTCCCAAATCTCTTTAATGTGATGCAGTCGACAACATTACGTATGGTACCCTATTCTGATGTTATTAAGAGCCATGGTTAATTTACGAAAATATCAACTACGGTATAATAATGCAATTGTCTTTATGCGCAATGCACCCAATGATTCCTTGCTAAATCAAAATGACTCTTTTGTAAAGCGAGAATCAATCGTTTTACGATATATCTACATTCTGTGACAACCAATTATCGAACGTGCGTTGATATTACTTCAATTACTATGACTGGCTTTAAGGAATGAAATCATGAAATTAGCCTATTTATTTTTTTATGTACCTAAATATTGCCCATTAACCAATCCCAATTTCTTCACCATATGACGGCATTTTATCCTGGTTTGAATAATTCTAACGTAGTGTTTTATTTCCATAACATATTCACTGCAAATAAGATACTGACAGCAACACAGTGCAGACCCTGGTCATAAGAGTTTTGTCCAGACGATTACGCCATGGGTATGTAGGGTTGATCTGTGCTAGTTGATATATATTTCATATTATGATGTTTAACAAGATATAAATCTATGGAAGTGGAAAATATTCGATAATCAGTTTGTCTACCAAAATTCAATCATGGAATCAAATAGTCACCGACATAAGTCGACATTTCTTTTCAACAGTACAGCCAGAGTATCAACCAGTTTGGTTTTGATGAGATGCCGGGTTACTCGGTCTCACATCTTGATCCAAATTGTTTGTATAAGTTATCACTCATCCATTTGCAGCAGGTTAAAGGTTAATAATCACAATTATCAACACGATTGTCAATGCAAGATAAATTATACAACGCATGTTTTCTCAGTGTTGTTATACCTTCTGATCCTTCGAGATCATGCATTTCAGTACGTCTTGTTCTGAAAATTGAATACCGCTTAAGCCGGTGCTAGGGGGCGTGAGCAGTGTTGCACTTTCAATTACTGTTCAGGAACAGACTCAATAAAACCGAGTCTGCAATTTTGTCTTTTTGTGTTGCAATGTTTGCTCTCGGGGGATCACCTCCCTTCAGAATTTATTATATTTTATTTTACATTAGCCTGTTATTGAAGTCAGTCGGTTAACGCTTATCCTTCGGAATAGACTATAAACCGAGGTCCGATGTATCAGTGCTTTACACTTGGCATCTAAAAGAACCAGAGAAACTCAGTCGATAATAAGAGTAGGACATCGCGCCCGGATTTCTCTGTATCCTCTCCCTTCTCTCTCTGGGGCGTTCAGTTAGCCCATAATGAGCAGAAACGGACGTTAATCAACACAAACAAACAAGCAAAATATCAATATCTACATTCCCATTACCCATGAGCTCGATGTTTTTGTTTGTTTTTATCTGGGGTTTACAAGGCCTTAATAGTATTTTAGTTGAGTCTGGCGTCCAGCTAATTACAGGACGGATGAAGGATTTTGTCATTAAATTACAGAAAAACCCCAACTCTCGAACCCCGGAAAACTCGTTCACTACCCTTTATTCGAATTAATTCTGCGGTCACAACTCCTTCCTTTTTAAGTTCTATATGTTCGACCTCGGATAATTCGACCATGCGAAACTCGAACTCTCGAACTCATCTCCCGGTCCGCTGATTAATAAAACAGTGCAAAGTACCTTTGATAAGTCGAACCGTTGTCTTACCTGAATGGATGTGCGTTGAACCGAAGATTCACACCTTTCAGGTGACTATTTCAGATCGCCGATAAATACGTGATTGGTAGACAATAGGTGAATATGTGATGTTTTATCAAGGTGTTATAATGCAAATATGTGTGTTTGTGAAGGTTGTTTTGAGCCAACATTGACTGTCATATCGTATGACTATAACACGATCGAAATCTTCAAACTTCACCATTCACAATGGCAGAAATAACAGTTGAACTAATATATTTGTTCTCCTCTGTTTTTATCCGTGAATGTTAAACAATTGAGTTAAATTATGACCCTATATGCGAATCCACATACGAAAACAAAAGGAATAGTTTTCCCCAAGACTGGTCTGTTGCAACCGTTTAAATAACGTAATTCTACTAATTTTGTGTGTTTTCGTAGATATTTAAATGGGTTGTAGACCATTGTGTAAATAAACCGAGACGATGATGATAGGTCGCTTAGTCCCGGTTTTTAACCAGACCAAAATGGCGAGATATGTACATAGCATAGATACGTTCATGGTAGAATCACAAAATTTGGAACAATGGGACGATGTTTTTATAAAATTATGGGTTGCATTAGTATTTTCTTTATATTGCAAAGGCAGCAAAAACAGTGAGTTTTGTTATAGAAGTTTGTTGAAAATAATTTATTCTCAAACTCACGTTCGAACAATTTCTGTACCATTTGCTACCAAACGAATATGAGACTCGGATCTTTTGAACCACCCTTAATTCGAACTAAAATTTATGGTCCCCATGGTGTTCGAGAGATCGGGGTTTTACTGTAGTAGAAACTGTCACGTCAAATCTGTAATAAGTTCATAAAAAACAGAGCAGACCCTGATCATACGGCTTCTACAGGAGCCGTCTGACCTGGGTATACTCTGTTTGCAAAGGTGTGAATAACCTTGTATAAAGTAAAATATAACGAAAGTAAACGGAGTACGTGTGAACAAGGAGAGTAACCGATGGCTGTCTTTATCCTGTGTTTGTATTTAATTAAAAGCTTTTAATTGGAGTTCCATTAAAATGTGATTTCAATTAAATTGCGGCACACCGTTCAAAATGATCAGCCTCAAGACCAACGTGCCTGTAATCGTTTGATTTTAATGGCAATCATGTCAGCTAATTCTTATTATGAAAGAAACAATGCGATCTTCTGTCTCTGTTTTATGGCTTTCTGTCGGCCTCACCATCACTGTCGCCCACTGACTTCGCATCTACTTACATGTATGTATCCGTGGCTTCTTCTGACTATGTCCCCTGTGTCTCTCTCTGGCTATGTATCTGTCTGACTGTTTTGGTTACTGTATGGCTCACCTTGAATATATGCGTCGATTCTTAGTGCCCATATTACTGCCTCTCTCATTCTGTGTGCGTCTCTGCATCTGTTTTATGTCTCTTTGTTTCTGTATATAATTATGTTTGTATGTAGTCAATCTGTATGCACTGTGTCATTCCCTCTGTTTCTCTGACTCAGTTTGCCTATTTGACTCTGTCTTTATCTGTCTGTATTTCCCTGGCCCCGTCTCTGTTACTCTCTGTTTCATTGTGCATCTGTTTTATAGACATATTTATTACTTTCGTCGTAGCTGCTGGAATTATTTTATTCTGTACTTGCTTTTATTTTAGTTATATATTATACTTATTTGAAGTGTACCTATATGTCGCGTTTTATGGAAGGGTTCTCAAACTACTACAAATACAATGAATAGTTTAAAAACACTTAAAATTAAAAACCTACACTCTGTGTCTTCTGTTCAGATTGCCCATAATCTGGGTAATTTCCGATCGCTACAACCGTCTTTTTGTATGAAACCTCTGCTATAAATAACACGCATTTCATAATTGCCTAATGTCATGCTTTCTCCTTTAATGTAATCTATCCATCGTTATAGTAAAGTTCATCTAAATTGACATTATTTGAACAAAAGACATATAGTATATCCAATAATTACAAAGGGCAATATTAAAAGGTGTATGTGTTGCAATTCATTTCTACTAGATCAACTATTAAATCTCTTGTAAATGGTAGAGTGATAAGTGTGGAGATTTATTCTGATGTAGACTCATATCCGTCAAATGTATGTTATAACTTGAAATGCGCCACGCTGTGGTATTCAGTATACGATTCAGACATTCCGTTCTTTAAAAACAAGGTTTCGAGAATATAATTGCCACTCTCGTATCAAAACAATTCGCAACTTTCTTTACCAGCATTTTCGTCACACAAGAAATTCATTAAACATGTTTATGTTCAACAGTAGAGCAAATGTAGTATGATTCTAATACTACCAGCAGTTTTAAATCTAAAGCTCGTTTTTATCACAGAGCTAGACTGGATAAATTACAAACACCTTCCCTTTGGGCTTGAATGACAACATTTACCGAAGTAGTAATATACATTTATAAAGCTCCTAGAATCGATATTTTCTCAATATTTTCAGTTAGAAAACGTAAAAGCAGATCACATGGTAAACGTAGAAATGGTAATATTAAGCGCAAATTACGTCTTAAAATTTCTGTTCATGATTTACATACTATTTTTAAAGAAACTGGCAAACATTCTATGCTTTCTTTGCCATGTTATTGTATTTGGTCCATTGACGAGGGTGATGATATTTTTTATGCGTACAGACCCGCTGATCAAAACTGCCTCAATTATACAAAGTTACACACAGCATGTTCTTCGTCCTCATATTGATAAAAATCTGAACATAAAAGACATTTTCTTGAACTTCAATTCATAAATAAAGGTATCGATGTTACTGATATTCAAAGTACAAAAATGAGTCATGCAGGAAACACCACATACAGAACAAACAGTCGCCCGAACAGCAACACAAGGAAACAGCAATTGTACATAACTATAAAAACATCAAGAGACGCACAAAGACAAAACAAACACACAATAGGGGGAAGATGGAAGTACCGCCTTGGAACGGTCAGTGACAAAAGTCACTAGGGGGTTAAACCGGTTTATGGGCGCCCAACCTCACACTTACTCCATCCCCACCCTTAAGGACAAACAGTGTAAATAAATGTATCCCCTTTTCGTGATAAGAATAATCGATACTACTCCTAAGTATTTTATAAATTCTGAATCACCTATCATCTGCTATAAATACAATAAACCAATAAGGAACGTTATTTTTAACTACATTAAAATTGTATCAGACTCCAAAATATACGATAAAAGAGAATATTTTAATTTTAAAATTGTTAATTATCCTTTTCTAGATGGAGATGTGCCCCGTTCTACATCTTATGTGGTTTATATTTCTCAACTAATTAGCTTTTCCCGAGCATGTTCTTTGCTAGAAGATTTTAATAGTCGTAATTTAGTTATAACTCATAACCTTATAAAGAAAGGTTACAGATATCATAAAATTCGGAAAGCTTTTTCAAAATTTAGTATCGACATTTACCTCTCATTAGTAAATATAACTGCAATTTACGGACGTTAATGCAACAAGGGTTTCTAAGGTGATGTTATCTTCAAACTTAGGAAAATTCGGGGTCATATCCATTGTCACGATTTGTTTATTAAACGCATTAAAACTTTTAGGAAGAAAGGTTATGACCTTATTATATGGCAACACACTGCATGTTTGGTTATCGACCCCTTTACAGTCGGTCGCTACTCTTCCCTCTTTGCTTGCATGGTGACAGGCCGAATGTAGTACTCTATGATGGTATTCTCTTAAACCCAGAAATGGTATGAGCTTACCAGACTCATATATTGCCTTTTCTCTGTCGTATCCTTAACGGCTTTCCTGCATCTGCTCTGTCTTCAGCAAAGTCATTGAGTACATATTTGACGGACATTCACAGTTGTTATACTATGTTTTACATGTTGTACTGTGATTACTGTCTTCTTTGTTGTGGGAAAGTCCGGCGGGGATACCTTTATTTGCAATGTTTGTTTAGCTAGAGTGACTTTGAGTTAAGTGTGAGGTTAGGACGTCCACAAACAAGTTTAAACCTCCAGTGGTGGTTTTGCCACTGATCGTTCCAAGGCGGCGCCCTATTTGTCACCCTTGTTTTTGTTTGTTTAGTGTCTTTGTTTCTACTTATGTGTTGGTTCGGATTTGTGGTTTTCGTCTCGTACGTGTGCGTGTTTGTGTGTGTTCACCCTTGCGTTTGTGTTGGTCTGGTGTCTTTGTACTTGTGTGTTTGTTCGTGTTTAATATTTCCATCGCGCGTTTTGTGTGTGTATGTGTGCGTGCGTGCGTGCGTGTGTGTGTGTGTGTGATCGTGTGTGTGTTTAAATTACTTTCTATCGATGTTTTGGTGATGGTGGCATTTTGTGTGTGGCTTTTTCTGCCTGACTTTACTACATTTTCAATTCTGTATTTTTTTCTTTCTGTCCCTCTGTCTGTCGGTCTCATCATATATGTCTTCCTGTGTCTCTGTGTCTATCTATTTCTCTCTGTGTCTGCTTTTGGTTCTGCCCACGTGTCTCTTTCTGGTTATGTATCGGGCTTATTGTATTTGTTAGTGTCTGTTTTTTTATGTATAAACTATGACGATTCGCAGTGCCTTTTTATCTCTCTTATTATGTATGTGTCTCTGTCTGTCTTTATGTATTCATTGTTTATTTATAGAAATATAATGATGCCTCTCTATCTGTCTTTGTCGGTCAGCCGGCTGTCTAATAAACTGTAATAGACTGTTTTTTAATTAACCGCATATTTCTATGATAATTACATATTCAGTGGCATTGTACATATAATATACACCAAATGAAACATAAATTGAAACATTCACGACAAATAAACTTATGTTAAGTATGCATGCAGTACACACAATATAACACAGAAACATACATATCTACATAATTTATAAAATTACATATAATATTTTGAAATATACAAATATACATCGAACAATTAAAGTATATATTATACAAAATAGATATAAAGATTTGGCTTCACATCTCTTATAAAAAACAGAATTACATAAATTATGTATAGTACAACTCAAAATTGAACTGTAACACTTTCTAAAGTTTCCGCTTCGAAGCGGAAATTAGTCTTTTCATGATCTTGCAGTTTTCAAATATTTGAAGCATTTATTTAACATTTACAACGGATTAAATGGCTGCATCATGTTCACAATGCAGGCAATCTAGTTTCGGTTTCGATTTGCGGGAGTCTTGATGGAAATCTCAATGATTATGGAAATTGTGCTTGATTCAAATGGTACAGAATTATAACGTTTAACGTGTTTCACTTTACTTTCTGAATTGTAACCAAAACCGATTTTTTATAAGAAATATACCAAATAAGTAACTTATGTCTTTCCATCTTGAGGGTTACTTCACAACTGTTTCACGACGACCTGTGCAACCATTCCAAATTCCGCTGTGATGGAATGGATACCAGTGATAATACTATTAGTTATACAGATCATTGGCGGGATATCTGACTTTTTGTTTCCTGCTAAGGAAATTCACGTTGCCCGATCCGTTAGGTGAGGGCTACATGTATTTTCCTCAGCAGGGAATATTAAGTCAGATATCAAACGTGGGCACCCCTAAACCGGTTTAAACTCCAGTGGCTATTTTCACTGACCGTTCCAAGGCGGAACTTCAAAGTTCAATTTATTGTGTGTTTGTTTTGTCTTGTTTGTCTATTGTGTTTTGATAGATATGTACATTTGCTGTTATGTTTTGTTGTGGTGATAATCGGGTGGCAATTTGTTTTGTATGTGGTGTTTCCTGTATGACTCATACTTCTAATTTTATCACTTAAGAAAACCATTTCCATTACCAATAGCTATCCCATTAACCATTTAATCTACGTCAGCACTGTTGGCAAAGGTTTTAATGTCTGCTATTTAGTGATATGATAACTTTAAGAGTATTGAATATGTTCTCATTTAGCGTTCCCTATATCGCGGGCGTGTGGTTATGGTCTTCGACTAACAAACGCTTAGCCACCTCACCACTGTGATTCGAATCCCGCTGGGGCGTTTGGATTTATCATTATCATGCGAGCAAGACTTCAAACAGGCACACGGTAGTCGGGTGATTCGACCAGGGTGTTTGTTCAATGCAAATAACAACGCAATGTGTTCCATAAAAAGAACAATCTTCCGAGGTCTCCCTACCCTTAAATGTCACGTCATGACTGACATAATGTCAAAACGTCGTAAAACCCCGATAAAACAAAATATTCTCCATCCTGTGAGATAAGGGTTAACCTTATTCTCTGCGTCAGTCCCATCTGTAGTTGCAACTCTGAACATAAATATTTCGAAAATCGATCACAGTTACTCGAATTGAGCAGTGACTTATTTTCTGCAGTTCAGCTTTAAAGTATAACCTCTCTTAAGCGACCATTTTAAGAATAGATATGGTGTATTTAAAAGCCGGTGGTTGCTTAATGCAGGACGAAAATAATGCAGAAAAACCTGTAGGAATTTGCTGTATAATTTTAATCATACACTAAGGTACCGCATGACTTTCAAACCCAGAATTATGGCTTTTTGAGGGAGTCATTGCTGTACAGTACATCGTAAAAACTTAACGATTTACCGGTACAGTAAAACCCTCTAAGCAGGTATATATATCGGCCTTGTAGACAGGTGGCAGCTTAATACTGTATGCCGTAATTAATATATCAGTATCATTAAAAACAGTGATACATGTCTGCATCTGCGTGACCTCTAATGAACATAATTATATGCATGAATTAATCACTTGATGAATATTTATTATCTCAATTGTTAAGTCAATATTTAGAAGGAGTTTGGTGGCTTACACAAACAAATGTAAAATAGTGTCTTTATTTATTTTATTTACAAAGACATTTATATAAAGAAACGGGTTAACTCAATTATGTAACTAGAGATGCCCTCTGGGTCATTTCTCTAATCGAATTGTAATTCATCGAGTTTAGACCAAGACAGTGTATCTATGACGAGGTGTCGTATCAGGGTTAACATTTTATGATGCAGACTCTGACCAGACTCCTCGTGGGGAACGTTACGGCTGACCACGGTCAAAGCAATGGGATCTTTTCCCCACTAAGTGGATTATCGTTTAATGGGCGCATGGTACCCATGTACTATTTTCCAATCCTTTTACTTCTATTTTCCTTTTATTCGCTTTCGATGACATATACAACCGGTATAGACACAGATCAGAGGGTTCCTGTAAGCTAGAAGAGCCCTTTGTTTAGGATCAGCACTGTTTTCTGTCACCATCAATGCTAATAACTTCTTCCAGCAAATATTTTGTTTCTGTGCTGTAAAAAATGGATTGGTTCCAAAGAAAGGTCTTGGTGGGGTTTTCTTAAATAATATGGGCATAAATGAGTTAATTGTATTTAAACCCTTATCCTCCAACCAAATTGGTGCTTGCTCAGTCTTTGATCTGTTACATCTTTACTCACTCCCGATTCGTTCGAGCTTTTGAAGAGACATTGTCTCAGTATCAGATGGGCGTTGGTGAGATCTGGCATGGATATGCATTGGTCCGCTACCAAACTGATGTAGACAGTTACATTCAATGTGGAACCGATATTGATATTGGTATTGCAATGAAAATGTAAACCCTCTTTTATCCTCTTGTTTATGGCTTATCTCAGTATCTTAAAGACATGATATATGGGTGATATTCTTCAACAATTATTCAGACAAACATATGAATAGATGGTCGCTAAATCATGTCTGGTTATGATATAGATCAGAAGTATTCTCTGGCACCACTAGCTGAGTTAAATACACGTTTGAAAGAAAACGAATTTTATCGTCTCCGTCCATTAACTTTTCTTTATATCGTTGTATCTTGTCATGGCTACCAGGCTAATACTAATTGTCCATATATGCTTATAGTAAAAAAATCCAAATTCGTCTTCACTTCGGAAACTCTTAGCCCCGATGCTATAACACTGAACTATCCAGTTATTTTTAGGCGTCTGATTAGTCAGATTTTGAGCAAGCTACTTACGAAAGTATAACCATGGAGCCCGGCTGAATTTCAATATTTTGCTCGAGTTTATTTTGCTGTATTTTATACGAAAACATGGCCACCGGGAGACAAAAATAGATTCCTATGAACACAATATATCAAAAAGGCTATCCATTCATGCTCTTTTTACCTTAGTTTGCAATAATACACTCAGCTGAATAAGTTGCTGAATTAATTATGGTTCAAACTGTGCATGTTGCACTTTTCTATAATGCACTTGCGGTCTTATGATCGCTCGACAACTTTAGGCACAATTTCTGACGTAGATATCGAAGCCAGCAACGGAATTCGACCAATACTGGGGATAATCTATTTTCCTTATGTAGTTGTAGTAACATATCTTGCTAATGATATCATAGTCGACGCTATAACACTTGAATGATGTGTTGTAGGAACAGAACGATAGGCATTTGGTTATATCCAACTGAGCATCTTGGCTGTATCCATCCAGACCATACATGTAGGAGTTGGGGAACCTTTGATAAGTCGACCCGTATTTGTCACATCCTAATTTTGTAAAGATAGAGTAAATTTTAACTCATTTTGCTATAGAAGAATGCATGCCTTTTGAGGAAAGTGGCTGCTTAATGCAGGGTGAATGTAATGCATAACTTTCTGCATGCCGTTCACCCTGCATTAAGGGGCCACCTGTTTAAAGACCGAAAATGATATGTATTTTTACTGTTCGAATAATCGAGTTTTTGCTGTATAAAAAACGTATTCGTATTGTATAAGTTACAACCAGCATAATTATGGTATACATATAACCCTTTTGCTGCCAAATATTGTCGTCTGCAGTATGTGTTGTATGCTCAATTTGTGAAATTCTGATATTCTACTTTAGATAAAAACAACAACTATTACACAATGATATGTCTCATCTGTTTGCAAATGTAATCACATATCCGCCATTGAAGCGAAAGAATTAGTACTGAAGCAGAAAATGTACTCATATTAAAAGTATACAAAGTGAATTTCAGGTACATCAACGGGCGGACAATTTTCAAGTATATATTAAAAAACAGAGTTCCAGATATTTCGAGTATATTGACAATTTTTGATGAATTTGTAGGTATAGTACAGCTTGGATAAATCCCAAGGAATATTATAGGATCCAATAGTATTGCAGTATATAAACAAGTTCCGAGTTTCCTATACATAGCGAGGTACAAACAGGATCCTATAAGTTACAAGTATATTTCAGGGCCGGTACATTTCTAATACATTACATAGTCCGGTATATTTAAAGTATATTACATGGTCTGGTAAATTTCAAGATGTAAAACAGGGTCCGATTATTTTACATGTAAAGTTCTACATAACAGGGTCTGGTATTACTTAAAATATATTACATGGTTTGGTAGATTTCAAGATGTATTACAGGGTCCGATAAAGTTCAATATAATACAGGGTCTGATATATTTGAACCTTTGCTCTATGACTATGTAAGAGGTAATGTCATCATTATTATTAATTATATTATTCTTGAAATAGGGTTGCTTACCGTTGCAGACACTGTACATATATTGTATTATAAACGAACTCAGCAGACCCTTGCCAGACGACTCCTGTTATCGTAGAGAGTAACGGTAAAGAATATTGCATGGTCTAATAAAGTTTATGTATATATCAGGGTCCCGATAAAGGTAATCAATTTCAGTCATGTATTTTGTTGTATGCCAAGAAAGTTAGAGGCAATAAAACACGTCTGTCCTATTGGCGCTAGTTTGAAATATTACTTGTCTTCCACATGTAAACAAATCATTTGTGAGTATGTGTTGATTGACGCCCTTTTCTACTCACTATGGTATAATAGGAGGGTGTGCGATATCCTACTAGACTTATTATAGACAGTTTCTCTGGTTCTTTTAGATGCCCAGTGTAAAGCGCCAATACTTCGGACCCCGGTTTATAGGTTAAATATTTGTAGGTACTTCACAGATAAAATAACGGAGTTAGTAAGAAAGTGGGTAAGTCTTTGATAAACAATTATCCCGAAAATTACTATTATCCAATCGATAATTAGTATTACCAATCGATAATTATTTCTATCAAATCGATAATGATTATTACCAATCGATATTGATTATTACCAATATATTATTATTATTGCATAATAAATGATTATTATTTTTCATTCGATACTTATTATTACCAAATCGATAAATTATTATCATCAATCGATAATTATTATTTACCAACATTTGTTTTGCCTAATCGATACTTATAACTTCCAATCGATAATAATTATTACCAACTGATATTTTTTTTACAATCGATAAATATTATTACAATATATAATTGCTATTACCAATTCAACAATAATTATTTCCAAATCGATCATCTTTAACCGGCATCGTGCTGCAAAACTGTTGCCCGCTAATCGTACACCTGTTGCATTTTACCTCATTCTACTGATTCGTTCTAACCTTTGGGAAACCATAGAGCGACGACTGCCAAACAGCTTCAATCCTGTTGAGACACCGAATTTATCAGAACAATAGATAAAGATGCGTATCCAAATACTTAAATCGCCATTTTCCCACCAGGCTCTGTGATGTGAAAACTAAAGAGTGGCCACAACATAGGATTTGGTGGAGAAATGAATCATTATACTTTTGAAATGGTTTAATTTGGTAGTTCGGCATCCAAACTCCTTGCAAATGCTAGCCTGGATGCTCTTGGCGTGATGAGGATTTGAATACGGGACTGACTTACCCAGTTGGCAAGATGCGGTCGCCGGATCGTACACGAAAGCAGGGTCACAAACACAAACGTCTAGACCAGAAAAGCAAACGGCATTGTTCTCAATACAGGGCTTCACGTCAGTAGAACAGGACTGGTTATGACTGGCTACAATTAGAAGACAAAGTTATGCTAATCTATTCAGCCCTGTATTATTTACGAAATACTAGTCAAGATCTTATTTTGGAACCAGTCCATATTGAATGTTGAGACGCACGGCAAACAAAATATTGATAGTGGCTTGTATAAGCCGTAGACATCGTTGGGTTCAGCAAACATAGTAGACCCTGGTCTGGGTATTTACTGGTTGCCTGTTTCTCTAGTCCCATTGCTGATTTACTTTCGATGGATATCCTACTTTAAGGATATATGTTAACCCTTCTCTTGCTGAATTTTAAAATACATTTCTCCTTCTTTACCCATGCCCTGTTGTATAATTACATACATCTTCACTGTGTACAAGTATTTCGCCGTACAGTCACTGCTGTGGAGTGCACTGGTTGCACACTCAACTTGTAAATAGTGCAAACCCTGATGAGACAGCTCCTGCAGGAGCTGTCTCATCTGGGTCTTCACTATTTTACAGGTAGGTATATTGACGTGAATAGCAAGCGAAGGGTTAACTGATTCAATGGCACAGAAACAATGACATTTACCAAACCTACTTCTTATCGAACTGACCCTCTAATAATCTTTAACAGTTGCAATACAGTATCAATGTGTTCTCTGGAATTTATATATACAGTAAAACCCCTCTAAAGCAACCATTAATAATGCTTTTCGTGGTTGCTTTAGATGAGTTTTACTGTACAGTAGAAACTGTCATAAGCCATCTTTATTTATTTAACACAGTGACAGGGGAAAAACAGCAGATGGTAGCTTAATGTATGGCAAATGTAATGCAGAACTATCCAAATGGAACTTGCTGCATTACATTCAGTCTGAAATATCTACCACATCTCTCCAAGACCAAGATTTAGGCCTCTTTTATGACTCGCATACACCAGTTACTTCCGAATAAACTGGAAAATAAAGATCCGATTTAGAAATTTAATTACCCATACACAAAACATGTTTATAACCGGTTTGAGACATGTATCTAGTGTATTCCAAAGCTAATTCCCATCAAAGCTCAAATGAAACGTTTACACCCCGTTTCAGCTCTCCTTAAAATTCACAATGTTGTGGCCGAACACTAGGGCGGATATTTTTTTCATAGACGTATAGAAAGAGTACACATCTGTCTGAGTTATGAACTCAGCCAGGATGTTGCATTGTAGTATACTCGTGGTTAATATACGTGGGTAAAAACACAAACATCGAAGCTTGATTTTCGAAGAAATCTGGATTTGATGCGATTTACATTAAACATGATTGATAAAAACATTCGCTCAGACGTGACTCGCTACCAAAGTTGCTGAAATCGTTTTACGATTTGGATCCGTTCCAATATTTACAGCATCCGATTCGATAATTACTTGGGAAACCATTAACCGATTGCAAAACAGCTTGGATCCTGACGATACGTGAAGTTACCCATCGTCTCATCAGGAGCCTGGCTGTTTGCAAACGCGATTCTAATTGTGGATAGCAGGATAAGATTTAATTAATGAAATATATGGTAACTGTTGTAGGTAGCTTTGTTACTGTAATATGTGACTAGTGAAAATAAAACACTCTTCTTCAGACGAATATTTCTGCATGTCAAAGTATTTCCGTAAGTTTTCTTCCCTATTAGGTTTCCTTGTCCAGCAGGATGCAGTTTGACATGAAGTGTGTGTATAGCATTGTGACACTACAACACAATTTGGATATATATATATATATATATATATATATATATATATATATATATATATATATATATATATATATAAGTCTGATTTCTGCATTAAGTAGACCATCATATAAAAACCTGCATTAGGTAGACCATTTGTATATTTTTACTAAGTCATAAAAATACAAATATAAAAGCATTTTTTTAAATAGAATCTTCAATCTAATAACATATTTTAAAATTTACTTGAAATAACTAACGATAAAAAATATACAAAAATTTTGGTCTACTTAATATTTGTTAACTACGTTGGGTACTTTAAGTAGACCATAAGGCATAATTTCTGGCTTAGGTAGACCAGTTCCTAAAACCTGCATTAAGTGGACATATGCATATATATATGTGTCTTTTAAGCATAACGATTCAAATATCTTAAATTAAGCATATGTACGACCATTTGCATCTCAGAAGTATATACAGTTGAACTGTGATAACTCGAACTCGGATAACTCAAACTCGGATAACTCGAACTTCGGGATAACTCGGAACTAAAATTGCAGTTTTTCCAAAATTTACAAAACGGAAAACCTCATAAATCACTAGGCATATCAAGAAACACATGTGACAGCTTAATGCAGGTCTGAAGTAATGCTAAAAGCTCCTGTTGGAGCTTTCAGAGTTACTTTAGACCTGTATTAAGCTGTTTACTTAAGAAATTGTCCAGATTAGAAATCGGATAACTCGAACTTTGGTTATCTTGAAGTAATCTGTACATCCCTTGAAGTTGAGATATCGAAGTTCATCTGTATGTTGAACATGATCTTGTTCGGCACTGTGATAGAACTACCAACCATCTGCAATGCAGCTGGATAGGCAGGCATCCTCTCATCAAGAGTTTATGCCCTGTCCCTATGCACGAACCCATAGCAGAGAAGGGTTGAGCGAATGTTAGCGTCATTCTGACGGCCTCTTTACACTCTCGAGAAGACTCCTGCTTTACTATGTTAATCTGTTCCCTCATATTTTTTTCTCCAAGTAAATTATCCTATTCAGTAGATTTATTCGAGGAGGTTGGGTCTATAAATAGCCCATGCGGAAATGGGATAAGCATTTCTCAAAAAATTCCCCGCAATGTGATCACTTGGTTTTATCAAATGCAGACTTATGTATTTAATTGAGTTTTATCGTACACGCATATGTAGGTTGAAAAGGCAATTTAAAAATGCAGTAGTACTTATGATGCAACCAGGACTTCACAAAAGAAAACACAGGAGCTTCCATCACAGATCATTTTATTTCAAATGCACATGGAAGACCTTGAAACCCTACAATGCACACTCTGAGTAAGCAATGTTAAGCAATTGCAGCTGGTTCAATTAACCCTTTAATCCATGAATATTCATACGAGAAATAATGGACATTGTGGATATTAAGAACGAGTGATGCATTTTTATAACGGCACTACGAACAGGGTCTGCACTATTTACAAGTTGAGTGTGCAACCAGTGCACTCCACAGCAGTGATTGCACAGCGAAATATTTGTACACAGTGAAGAGATATATAATTAAACAACAGGACATGGGTAAAGAAAGAGAAATGCATTTTAAAATTCAGCAAGCGAAGGGTTAAGAGTGCTGAACAGTCAAAATGTCATTATAAAGGTACATAGTACATTAAAACATATATTTATTTACACTGCCGATTCTTATAGCATATGAAATTATATGAAGGCGTGTTTTAGCAATTTACTCCATACATTTGCCTTTTTACTCATTTGCAAACAGAGTAGACCTAGATCAAACGCTTTCTATAGAAGCAGCCTGATCAGGGTCTGCTCTGTTCGCTTATAATACAATATAGGTCCGATTCTACACTTTCCGATATGGCCAAACTAAATCGCATGTGTTCATATGCCATTATAAAAATAAATCTAAATAATATTATGTCATTATTCCTTGTATAAATATTCATGAAGTAAAGTGTAAATGTATTGTAAGCGTGGCGTAAGTAGTTTCTATAACAGATAAAGACTAACACACTGTACTTTGAGCAGCAGTGACTTATGCATTTCACATGAAACTATAGTCATGCCATACAAGACTGATGAGTCGTCATTATTCACTACAATACATTATTACCGTGGAACCTGTATTAAGTGACCATCAAAAAGAGGTATAGACATGGCAGGAAATGTATGAAAATGAATGAATAAATGAATGATAGCTTAATTCAGATCAAAGTAATGCAGAAAGCAACTATCTACTTTTGAAGATTTCTGCACTCCATTAATGGTCACTTAAGACAGGTTCTACTGTACAAATCTTAGCCTTTTGTAGATAGATCTATAAAAAACTGGACCTGTCACGAAAAGTGGTGGAATACCGCCCGCTCAGCTGCCTTTATCGCAATTAAACAGAATTTGTGCCAGGTTGTAAATCGGACAGACAGACCAACCAACTGACCAACACACTGACTCCTATATACCTCATTTCAAACTTTGTTTGCAGGGGTATAATAAATTAATGAACTTTAGTCGGCAAGTTGACATACCCCACGCCCCCACATTGTCAGAAAAAACATTATGGTTCCCCATGACAGATTCCTCTGAAATTGAAATGTTCTTATTGATTGCAATTCTTAAAGCAAATTTGAGAAAAATATGTCATGAAATGAAAGTGATAGGTGTATTATGATACAAAGATGGACAGACGGATTGGTCAAAAACTATTTACCCTGAGCAAATTCGTTGCGTGGGGTATAGTTACATATCACTAGCCTGGAAAAACACAGATAGACATAAATGAGTCAAGAAAAGTTTAATTATAAATTTACAGTGCTAGATTTGACATAAAGAAACTGTAATGGTTGAAGTATTCACGTTTACCAGGGCCAACAAGTCTGATGTACATGTATTTGGATTTTTATGGCAGATGGTAGCTCAATGCAGAAGAGTTCTGCTTACTTTCGCACTACATCAAGTTGCCAAAAATACAGCAGAGTCTCATCAAAGGAACGTTTCTTATAATATGCCACTTTGGTGTATTGAACACAGGTACATGTGTACAAGAGCTTTAGCTGCAATTCTGTCACAATTTATTAAACAATAACCTGTCTCTACAGAGTTATACTTTTTCTCAAATAAAGGACATATATGATACCCCAAATCTAATTTAAAACTTGACCCCCAGTGACTTTTGTCACTGACCGTCCCAAGGCGGTACTTCCATCTTCACCCTATTGCATGTTTGTTTTGTCTTTGTGCGTCTCTTGTTGTTTTTAAAGTTATGTACATATGCTGTTTCCTTGTGTTGCTGTTCGGGCGACTGTTTGTTCTGTATGTGGCGTTTCCTACACGACTCATTTTTGTACTTTTGACATTGTTGGAGACACATTGACTGAAGGCCTACAACAGTTTGATGTCGAATAGTTTTCATTTGATTGAACGTTTTGGCACATGTCTTCAAGTACTGTTGTTGAGATGCAAACCGGTTCCAAAAAAGTAGGCTCCTCTCTTCCAGAAACTGTATTACCTTCTTGTTACCTGAAAAAAGAAAACATTTTACAGGTTTATTCACTTGGCTAATAGGCCAGCTGACATTATAAGTACATCTACAAACTAGAACTAGAGGTCTGTTTTTTGACAAAAACAGAGGTCTCCCCCTTACATCCTCTTTCCAATACACAAGTGTAATGTCTGTAACTCCAAACTTATCAGGGTCTAATTTTAAGTCATCAGGGGCAATAACTCCAACATTATCAGGAGGAGACAATTCACAAACCCCGGCTACACAACAACACATGCTGGTCAACATTCCTGTGACGTTTGGTGACTCTAGTACTAGTGGTTTCAGAGATACACACGACACAAAGTAATGTTTCTCTTATTTTAAGTCATAAGGGGCAGTAACTCCAAAGTTATCAGAGGAGGACAGTTAAAAGATGCACAACAACTCATGCTGGTGAACATTCCTGTGAAGTTTGGGGACTCTAATCAAACTGGTTTCAGAGATACGTGCAGCACAAAGTTTCTCTAATTTTAAGTTATAATATCAGGGGCAATAACTCAAGAATTATCAGGGGGAGACAATTAAAAAATCAGGTGCACAACAACTCATGCTGGTCAACATTCCTGTGAAGTTTTGTGACTCTAGCTCTAATGGTTTTAAAGATATGCATGATACAAAGTTTCTCTAATTTTCAGTAATAATATCAGGGGCAATAACTATAAAGTTATCACGGGAAGACAATTCAAAAATCCCAGGTGCACAACAACTCATGCTGGTAAACATTCCTGTGAAATTTGGTGACTCTAGCCCTAGTGATTTCAGAGATATGCACAACACTAAGTAAAGTTTGTCTAATTTTAAGTAATCAGGGGCAGTAACTCCAAAGTTAACAGGGGAGACAATTCAAAAACCCCAAGAGCAAAACAACTCATGCTAGTGAACAATCCTGTGAAGTTTGGTGACTCTAGCCCTACTGGTTTCAGAGATATGCGCGACACAAAGTTTGTATAAATTTAAGTGTTCATATCAGGGGCAATAACTCAAGAATTATCAGGGGAAGACAATTCAAAAATATAGGTGCACTACCAACTCATGCTGGTAAACCATCCTGTGAAGTTTGGTGACTCTAGTACTAGCGGTTTCAGAGATACGCCTGACACAAAGTTATTCTAATTCTGAGATACGCGCGACACAAAGTTTTTCTAATTCTAAGTCATCATTTTAATTTCGACCGATCAATTACCATGGCAGCCAATATTATGAAACCACCTACCAATCAATTATGAATACCAAAACATCCTGACATACAATTTTTCAGCAAAATCAAACAACTTCTAAATTTGGTCAAACAAGGTCTAAATTTTAACCAATCGGGAGTCCACAATTCAATTACCATGGCAACTAGTATTTTTGAAACATGTACCATTCAATTTGCAATACTTCAATATTTCATGATACAAACATTCATCATTATAAAACAAGAGGGTCATGAGGCCCTTAAGCGATCACTTGAGATAACCTTGTACACCTTGGTAGAGAACAACAAGGCAAAGCCTTATGGTTTCAGAGAAAAATATTTCATACTTGTCCTATGAAAACCTGGTAAGCCCAAGGCAGGGCCAAGTTTCGCCAAGTGGTCAGTGAACATTCTTGTCAGAGGGCCACAAGCCAAAGCTACATATTTATAGAGGACCATTAGATCATGTTTATGTTACATACGAAACATCAAAGGTCTAGGCCTTAAAGTTTCAGAAGATTTTTAAAGATTTTCTTATGAAAAACTGATAAGCCCTTGGGCGATGCCATTTTGGTCCGGGGATCACAGTTTGAAAATCTTTGTAGAGGATAATAGATCATGCTACATACCAAATATCAAAGGTCTAGGCCTTACAGTTTCAGAGAAGAAGATTTTTAAAGATTTTCCTATGAAAAACTGATAAGCACTTGGGCGGGGTCATTTTTGGCCCAGGGGTCATAATTTGAACGATCTTTGTAGAGGACCATTTGATCATGCTACATACCAAATATCAAAGGTCTAGGCCTTACAGTTTCCGAGGAGAATATTTTTTAATGAGTTTCCTATGAAAAACTGATAAGCCCTTGGGCGAGGCCATTTTTGGTCCGGGGATCACAATTTGAACAATCTTTGTAGAGGACCATAAGGTCATGCTACATACCAAATATCAAAGGTCTAGGCCTTACATTTTCAGAGTAGAAGATTTTTAAAGATTTTAATATGAAAAAAAACCTGATAAGCCTATGGGCGGGGCCATTTTGGCCCGGGGCTCATAATTTGAAAAATCTTTGTAGAGGACCATAAGATCATACTTTTTTAAAGATTTTCCTATGAAAAACTGATAAGCCCTTGGGAGGGGCCATTTTTGGTCTGGGGATCACAATTTGAACAATCTTTGTAGAAGACCATAAGATCATGCTACATACCAAATATCAAAGATCTAGGCCTATCAGTTTCAGAGAAGAAGATTTTTAAAGATTTTCCTATGAAAAACTGATAAGCCCTTGGGCGGGGCCATTTTTTATCCGGGGGTCATAATGTGAACATTTCGTTCCCCCTAGCCACTGATGCTTCTGACAAAACTTGGTTAAAATCGGGTCAGCAGTTTCAGAGGAGATGTCGTTTGAAAATGTGGACTGACGCCGGATGGATCGCGTCACAATAGCTCACCCTGAGCCTTCGGCTCAGGTGAGCTAATTATTATAGATTAGATTCTAGGATTTCTGCCATAACCAAACAATCCAATGTACAGAGATCATTATCAAAATTTAGCTAATAAATATTCATGACCTTTTTCATGTTAAAACTTAAATTATAGATTAGATTTTACTGTATTCTGAATACTTACCTTGGATGAGAAAGCCTGTAGAGACAGAGCATTGTTATCTGGTAAGACTTTGAACACGAATGGTAGTGCCCACTGGAGTTTTCCTTCACTTTTCTGTCTGGATTCTACTTTATTCATTCATCCAGCATGTTCTATGGTTTGTCACCTATTAATATGGTTGATGGACCATTCAGAGGAGTTCTCATCAACAGCTGAAAAACAGGTGCATTTTTTGTGCATTTTATTGTTACCATATGACAATTTATGTAAGATTGTATGACAGAAAAGAGAATATATCACTCTTTCTTCCAGAAATACGCCTCTCTATGCCTTCACAAGTAGAGTAGACCAAGATCAGATGGCTCCTATAGGTGCAGTCTGATCAGGGTCTGCTCTGTTTGGTTATTCACAAAACAGATATGATTCTACAGTTTCTGCCAAGACCACAATTTCCTCAGTCTATGTGTTATTGAAACAATTAAAGTACAAAAATGAGTCATGCAGGAAATACCACATACAGAACAAACACTCGCCCGAACAGCAACACAAGGAAACAGCAAATGTACATGGGTAGAAAAAACAACAAGAGACGCACAAAGACAAAACAAACATTCAATAGGAGGAAGATGGAAGTACCGCCTTGGAACGGTCAGTGACAAAAGTCACCGGGGGTTTAAACCGGTTTATGGGCGCCCAACCTCACCCTTATTCCATCCCCATCCTAAAAGACAAACAGTGTAAATAAACGTATCCCCTCTCCGACTAATCTACAACAACCGCGACAGCAAATACAGTGGTAAAGTGCATGTATAACAAAAAAACATTTAATTGAACATACTGTATCCACCTATCGCTAGTGTACTCAATGATTGAGCTGCAAACAGAGTAACTGTAGAAAAGTAATAAAGGGTACGACAAAAATGAAATAGTACAGATATCCGACGTTCTCCTTCCATTTCTGGATTTAAGAGGTCGCCTTCATAGAGTACTAAACCTTTCTTGTCGGCGTACATGCAAAGAGGCCAGCGTGATTGCCAACTGTAAAAGGGTTCACAACCAAACATGCAGTATGTTGTAATAATACAGGATCATATCCCTTTTTAATGAATTGTTTTATATATTTGATGAACAAAGTGAGAAAATGGGTATGTCCAATAATTCTACGAAATTTGTAAATCACATCACCATAAAATTCAGGATGTGAAATACCGTGTCGCAAAAGTACCTTGAGATTACATTTGTACTTGCCAATAAGCGAGAGATTTCGATAGTAAAATTTAGAGAAAGTTTTTCTTAGTTTATGGTATCTATATCCTTGTTTAAGCAGTTTTTCAGTTAAAATGAGATTTCGACTGTTAAAATCGTCAATAGATGAACAAGCTCTAGCAAAACGAATAAGTTGAGATATATAAACCCCGTAAGATGGAGCACGGGGAACATCCCCGTCAAGATGAGGAAAATATACAAGAGGGCCAAGATGGCCCTTAATCGCTCACCTGATTACCATAGATTTAAGATTTTTGCAAGGTAGCCCATGGGTAGGGTCAATATTGACCTAAGGGACAATATATGAACAATGTTGATATTGGATCATGAGCAGTGGATCATGAGCAGTGGTTCTGCAGAACAAGATTTTCAAAGATTTAGTATATTGATTTTATCAAGACAATGATTCTGACCAATGAAGATTGGGCTAAAAATGTGCTCTCTAAAGTAATTTTTCTAAGATTTGACCTAGTGACCTACTTTTTATTCCCACCCAACCCATGATCACACTCAACCTTGATATCACCAAGACAAACACTCTGAGCAAGTTTGAGGAAGACTGGGTTAAAAATGTGGCCACTGGAGTGTAAACTAGATTTCTCTAAGATATGACCCAGTGACCTACTTTTTGACCTCACATAACCCACTTTCAAACTTGTCAAAGATTTTATTAGGACAATCATTCTGACCAATTTTCATGAAGATTTGGCTATAAATGTGACCTCTAGAGTGTTTACAAGGTTTTCGTACTATTTGACCTAGTGACCTAGTTTTTAACCCCACATGACCCACTTTCACACTCCTTTGAGATTTTATCAAGACAATCATTATGAGTAAGTTTCATGAAGATTGGACAAAAATTGTGACTACTAGAGTGTTCACAAGGTTTTTCTACTGTTTGACCTAGTGACCTAGTTTTTAACTCCACTTGACCCACTTTTAAACTTGGCCGATATTTTGTCAAGACATTCATTCTGACCAAGTTTCATGAAGATTGGACTAAAATTGTGACCACTAGAGTATTCACAAGGTTTTTCTACTGCTTGACCTAGTGACCTAATTTTTTACCCCACATAACCTATTTTTCAAACTCCTCCGAAATTTTATCAAGACAATCATTCAGACCAAGTTTTATGAAAATATGGCAAAAAATGTGACCTGTAGAAGGTTCACAAGGTTTTCCTACTATTTGACCTAGTGACCTAGTTTTTAACTCCACTTGACCCACTTTCGATCTTATCCGAGATTTTATCAAGACATTCATTCTGACCATGTTTCATGAAGATTAGACTACAATTGTGACCACTAGAGTGTTCACAAGCAAATTGTTGACGACACACGACGGATGACGGACGAAGGACATTCAAGTCTCCCAAAAGCTCACCCTGAGCTTTGCTCAGGTGAGCTAAAAATTAATATGGATGATATCATTATTTCTTACATGAGTAAAAGCAAACACCACATTTTAAAGCAATAGAACATTTTGTTCCAACAAACAACTGCAAAAATGTTATTATAAAGGCTAACAGTTTGACTCTAAATGAGACAACCTGTAACATGGCAACTTGTAATGACTGTAAATTTATTTTTCAAAAAAATTGGAAGAAAATTTAACTTTAAAATTGAAGCAGAGTGCAATTACTTCGAATGCAAAGAGTTAATCTGTCTAACTAAAACATGTTTAACCTAGCATATTTTAATAGACTGCATCTTTAAATGCACAGTTTTAGATAGATTTGTATATTTAACCCTTTACTCCATGAATATTCATGTAAGAAATAATGATGTCATGAATATTAACCCATTTCTTATGTTGACACCTGTTGATGCCTCTGCAAAAGCCACTTATTGAAACAATTGTGATAAATAGAGCATTTGTTCCGTATGAATTCTAAAAAATAATTTTTCTAGTAGATCTATTCAAAGAGGTTGGGTCTAAAAGTAGCCTATCAGCGAATGGGTTAATTTGATCGAGTTGTTATAATAGCACAAGGAGACCGGAATTTTTCACCAAGGCATAATCTGTATAATCATACCAATATTATGTCACAAGCAAACGGAGCAGACCCTGATCAGATTGTTCCTGAAGGTCTGGATCTACTCTGTTTGCAAATGTGTAGAAAGGCATAACTATTGGATAAGGGTTAAAGTGCTGATATATATATTTCTACACCAAACTCTATGTTTCGAACTGTCTGTAAGGGCTGACACTTAAATGGTGATCCCAACATAGGTTTTGGTGGAGAAATAAAGTAGATATTATTGAAACTACTTTAATTCACTTATATCGCGTCTGGGCTTCTGTTCATGTCTTATTTAAGACTGGTATTAATCTGTGACACAACAGTAATGTATTCATTCTTTAACCATTTCCCTCATATAAACAACTGGTACCAATCTGTGTTCTAATTCAATCTATAAACCTTTCCCTCATATAAACATGTTTTTCACACCTTTGCAAACACAGTAGACCCATATGAGACATCTTGCTTACGGTCATACAATAGATCTGATTCCGCAGTTTCTACCAATACCAAATAATCCTGTGTACCTAAGCCATCATAGAAAATCAGCTGGTAAATAGCCCTTTTAATGTCAGAAGGAGCAGTCTGATCTGGATCCGATCAGTTTGCTTGTAGAGTAATATATATCTGATTCTATAGTTTCTGCCATGACCAAATTTTATTGTATTATCCCTTTAATCTACACCTTGCAAACCGAGTAGACACAGATCAGATGATTCCTGTAAGAGCTGCTTGATCAGGGTCTGCTCTATTTGCTTTTAAAATGATATAGATATGATCCTATGGCCAAACATTCCCTTGTCCATGACTTGTGTCATTAAAAAAGTAATTCATTTAATATTCATGATGTCACTATTTCTTACATGAATATTCAATGAGTTATGCGTTAACCCTTCTAAGACAAGGCACAATTATCCTCTGCATCAATTTTGCGCTTCTTTCCAAAAACCTTCGGATTAGGGCAGTCAAGTTACTCAGCATCTTACCCAGATCTAAACTGTTTAACGTCTTTAAGCGCATTTATATACAGGGCAGACAAAGATCAGACAGCTTCTGTAGAATCAATCTGATAGGGTCTGCTTTGTTTATAGACTAAACTTGATTCTGCAGTTCCTGCTACGGCAAAAACATTCTGTGTTTATATGCCAGATGTATATATTTTAAGGACCACATATGAATTAGGTGGACTGATGTATATATACATAGTACGACGTAAGGATTAGGTAGACCCATGTATATACTGAAAGTGTGAAATAAGGCTGAGGTAGACCGATGTATAGATTTGAGTGAGTGAGTTGGGTTTTACATCCGACCAACAGTATTTCAGTTATTTGCAGACTGTACTCGCTTGAGACAAGTTATAATGCTGCATCACTTGAATGCCCCTGCCACGGGCACATGGCAAGGCACCCACCCAGTCACATCCTGACACCGGGCTGACCAGTCCTAGAACTACCCCTTTAATGTCAATTGTAGATAGGGGAGCTACTAGTTCAAACTTTAAATTACTTTAAGTCTGTCGCGGCCAGGGATTGAACCCACGACCTTCCGTACGGCAGGCGGACGCTCTACCACCGAGTCACGCGACCGGTGTATAGATTTGAAGGATAAAACCTATCCAGATCCAAACTGTTTGTTAGGGTCACCAAAACATTATATTTTAGTGTTCTGTCTTTAATCATTTACCTCTTAGATAAGCCTTTTACCCTTTCCTCCATGAATATTCATATAAGAAATAATGACATCATGAATATTAATTAGATCAATTTGTTATAATAGCACAAAGACACATGAAGTTTTTGATATGGTTGAAAATGTAGAATCATATCTAAATTATATCATCTAGCAAACAGAACAGATGTTGATCAACCAGCTCCTATACGAGCCATCTGATCTGGGTCTCCCCGGTTTGCAAAGTCGAAGAAAGGCATGTTTATGGTGTAAAGGGTTAAACGCCTTTGCATAGTACAGAGTAGACAAATATCAGACAGATTCAGTAGGACAAATCTGAAAGAGTCCGCTTTGTTTGTTTATAGACTAAATATAGATTCTACAGTTTGTGCCATATCCAAAACATTCGTTTATGCCAGATGTATATATTTTAAGGACAACGTATGGATTAGGTGGACCGACGTATATATTCAAAGTATGACGTAAGGATTAGGTAGACCAATGTATATATTGAATGTGCAACATAAAGTTTGGTTTGGTTTTATCAGGTTTTACACCGCTTTAACAGTATTTCAGTCATATCATGATGTTCAGCTAATAACAGGTGGAGGAAGACCCCAGAGGTTCCCTGACCCCAGAGGTTCTCTGCGCACAGAACAGATTGCATTGTTTCGAGCACAGAACATCCGGGTCGAACCACCGACCTATCTCGAGCCAGCTTAAATGCTTCCTTACATGAAAAATCCAAATGCACATACCAATGTATATACTCAAAATGCGACATAAGGCTTAGGTAGACCGATGTATAGATTTGAAGGACAAATCTTACCTTTTGTGGTACTTGATTTTAGTAATTTTGGTAGAGAGATTATAAAACGCTATTCCTACGAAATACCATTCAAACTGAACCACCAGTTTTTGAGAAGAATTTTAGTTTTCTAAGTTTAGCCCGGTCCCTGGTATGTATCAGCATAACTTAAGCAAATTTTGATAAAGGGTCACGAGGCAACTACTCCTTCAAAATACCATTCCAATTGGACAAACTGTTTTAGAAAGCGTCACAGGAAGAGTTTTTCTGTCAAATACCTTTCAGTTCTGGCCACTGTTTTGGAGATGTTTAAAGAATTTTACTTTGGGTGCCATCACAACCAGTTCTACACAGATCCAGATTCTTTAAGAAATGCAAATGAGAGAAATGCTATGGTATAATTATTTACCTTTCTTCTCCACCATGTGGCTTGCATCATCATAAGCGTAAACAATTTCATCTCCTTGCTGTAAATTAGTTGTGCTGTCAAACACCTTAAAATATATATAACTGCATTGCTGTCAGATGGTTATGCATCATCTATCATTTGGCATACATCTCCAAACCAATCATCAGTATCCATACTGAAAAATATTTATAATTCAAGCATATACTAGCCTAGTCCATGTATATGAAATTCTATAATCACTTCTGACTATTTAGTTTATGAACATTTATTAACCCTTTCATCCATAAATATGCCTTTCTACGCCTCTGTAAAGGTCAATTCTTTGAACAATTGCGATAAATTGAGCATTTGTTCCATAGCAAGATTTTTCACACATTTACAAATACAGTAGACTCAGATCAGAAGGCTCCAATCTTTGAGTTGACTGATCATCGTCTGTTCTCTTTGCTTTTGACATGATATAGATCTGATTCTAACTTTTTGTCAAAGCAAAAACAAGTACCACGTATGGTACATGATACGCCTATTTTCAAACTTTCTATGCCTTATAAGTGTTGACATTTTCTAAATTGTACTTCAGATCTGAAAGTGATATTATATAAAACAAGACATGTTTGTAAAACATGTATATCCCCAGATCCCCTGACCTTTGATCTAGTGACCTCAACTATAGAGGTCATCTAGTGGTCATGACTAATCACCTAAGCAACTTTGAAGATCCTAAGCCAAACCACTGATCATTTATTGACCTCAAAGACAATAGGGGTCATCCAGTGGTCATGACCAACCACCACAGCAAGTTTAAAGATTCTATGCTAAACCCTTGGGCAGTTATTGATCGGAAACCATTTAACCAGTTAAAGTCATGGTGACCTTGACCTATGACCTCAAAAACATTAGGGGTCATCTAGTGGTCATGACCAACCACCACAGCAAGTTTGAAGATCCTAAGCCAAACCCTTGAGCAGTTATTGATTGGAAACTATTTCACCATTTTAGGTCATTGTGACCTTGACCTTTGACCTAGTGACCACAAAATAATAGGTCATCTACTTGTCATGACCAACCACCACAGCAAGTTTGAAGATTCTATGCCAAGTCGTTTAGAATCATTTCTCCATGGCAAGAGCACCGCAAGCGGATGCGAATGCTCGTCTGTTATCATTTAGGTATGTGTGGATAGGCCTTGTCAAGATGAACATGCATACCAACAAGAGCACCGCAAGCGGGTGCAAACGCTTGTCTGTCGTCATTGTCAAAAAAATATAAAGGGCAATAACTCCAAAATTTATGATTCTTATTATGTAGGGGCCTTCCCTTCAGTGAGATCTAGTAACCTATGAAGTTTCATGTTAATACCTCTTATACTTTTCGAGTTATGGTCAATGTTAAGATTTCGGAGGACAACGACAAAATAGACGCGGATGCCCAAGTTACAACAATAGCTTGTGATTTCTTCGAAACAGACGAGCCAAAAATGAATGTTGCAAATGGAAAAATTGAAGAAGTCATGGTCAATGTTAAGATTTCAGACGACAACGACGACAATGACAACAACAACAACATGGTTGCAGAGTTACGATAATAGCTCCTGGTTTCTTCGAAACAGACGAGCTAAAAAATGAAGTGAATATCTTATTCAATAAAATTTTATGGCCGTCCTCATTTTTGCAGATTTAGGTAAAGTGTGCAAGGGCCATAACTCTGTAACAACAATTTGAATGAACTTCAAAATCAACTCAGCTTCTGAATTTGTTCAATAAAATATGTGTGGGAAGTTTTATTGATATCCTTTAACAGAAAACAAGAGGGCCAGAATGGCCCTGAAGCGCTCACCAGACAATCAGAGGAGAAGATTTTCAAAGTTTTCACTATATGTTTCTATATAAAACAATGCACCCCTGGGGCGAAGCCAATTTTGACCCCAGAGACATAATTCATGTTACTTTTGTAGAGGACCTACAGATGATGCTATGTGCCGAAGATGAAAGCTAAGACCCCTGTAGATTCATCAGAGAAGAATTTTAAAGGTTCAAATTGTTGACGAATAACGATGCACGACGCGCGCCGACAGACGACGGACACCAGGCGATCACAAAAGCTCACCCTGAGCACTTTGTGCTCTGGTGAGCTAAAAAGCGTAAAAAGGCTTCTAGATCATGTAACACACTGAACAAATAATTGAATGCAAAAATTGTCAAATGGTGAAATTCTCACCTGACCATTCTATTCATAAGCTTGTCAGAATTAAATTTATCAAAACCGATATGAAGCCACACAGTACAGGCACTTATGACACATATCCTAAACATTGAGACTGCCTTTGAATGAATTCATACACACATGATCTTACATGAAAAACACATTTTTTCTCAAACACATGTGTCTGTGAAAGAGATGAAGTTCTTGGTACCCATACATTTCAAAGCCCTTACCTCAGTGTCCCAGATGATGGCATCCTCCCAATTTCCATAGATCAGCTCTTGGTTCTCTATCGGGAAGATTGAATACCATGTGTTGTCCTTGTCATCTCTCTCTGCAAAGGAATGGAATACAAAAAAAAATTCTTCACATAGACAATGGAGTGAACAAAAGTGAAAAACTGGCACAATGTATACCCAACCAAAGGGTATTTGCAAACAGAATAGACGTAGATCAGACAGCTCTTGTACAAGTTGTTTGATCTGCGTCGACTCTGTTTGCTTGTGGAATAACTGATATGATTCTACATATTGTGTCATGGTCAAAACTGCAGACCTGTGTTATGCCATTATAAAACATGAGCTAATCATGATGAGTCATTATTTCTTTTGTGTTAATTAAGACGAGTAATTTGGCAGAGAATGTTGTCCAGATCAATTCTATGAGTAGATACTTCTTTTCAAAACATACACACACAGAGTGTCACACATTAAATCAAACCCAGATGAGGGTATACCATCTACAGCTATACATTTTATACAGTAAAGTAAAACCTCTCTATAACGGCCACTAAATTACATCAAGTATTGTGTGTTAAAGACAGGTGGCTGCTTAAAGCAAGGTGAAAGTAAAACAGAACGCGCCCATAGAACCGTTCTGTTTTACTTTCACGAAGTGCTTTAAGCAGCCACCTGCCCTTAATACCAACTAATTAACACAATTTAATGGCCGTTATAGAGGTTTTACTGTAGTGGCGGTTATAGAGAGTTTTTACTGTAGTTCTCACAATCTCTCCTTAGGCTTTCGAAAGGATCGTTCCTTTACCTAATGAATATTAATGTAAGAAATATTGACACAATGAATATCTATTATCTGATAATGGAATTTGAACAAATAATTTTGTGGTAGTTTCAGAAAATACAGAATCAGATCTATATTTTGATTGTACTCGTAAGTAATTATCGCCTGCAAAACTTTTCGTCTGCTTCAATTCTGAAAGTTCATTGTTTTTAAATGATTTTAACCCTTTCCTTCATATACACATGTTTTCACGCATTTTCAAACAGAGTAGACCCAGATCAGACGGCTCCTATAGGATGAGGGTCTGCTCTGTTTGCTAATGGAATTTGCCATTCTGGTAGAGAAGCTAGAGTAGAGGACCAAAGTACATTGGAAGTAGCTAGGACCCATGCATTTGTGGTAAATGCAGACCCGGGACCCAAACAAACATGTCTGAGAAACCTGCTGTGTCTCCAGCCTGAGAATGTGTTGATAAATTCAAATCTAGCTCAGTCCAGCTGTATAGGGTACCTTTTTGTGAGCCTTGTCCTATGCCGGTCAGTGACTTCATCACTGGCATCGTGCTGCTTACCGGCTTCCATTGACCCCCAGGTCAGTCTGAAATAATGAGCAATCACAGAACTAATCAGGATCTGCTCTGTCTGCTTACGGAATTATAATAAAATCTGCCTCCACAGTCTCTACCAATACCAAAGCACTGTTCAGCTAATTAAAATTCATGATGTAAATATTTCATACATGAATATTTAACACAGAAAGGGTTAAATAGGAATAAAGAAGGAACAGAAAATGGACCAAGACTGTCTTCCAGCTTTCTGAGGGGTTATACAATAAACCAAACACATGTTAACATTTATGATGAATATTTATGCAAGAAATAATGACACCGTGAACATTTTTAAGCTGAGTTTTCAAATGGCATATGAACACAGATTTTTGAGCCATGGTAGAAACTGTACAATTGATCTACAAAATTCAAAAAGGCATGAAAAGGTTTCTATAATGTAAAAGATTAACAAGTATTACTGTAACACATTGAACAATTGATTTAATGCAATATTGTCACATGGAATGGTGAAATTCTCAACTGACCTGGGTCTACTCTGTCTGCAAAATCATCTATATTAGGGACCCCCCCCCCCAAACGTATTCATATACATGTACATGTACCAGGAAAAATGTCAAAAAGGTGATAGCACTGGTAACAGACACTGGGATTGAAAAAAAATATTACAGATGAACAGGTTCAGATATCAGAGTAAATAAAGTAAAGTTTCAATAAATTTGAAACAAGAGGGCCATGATGGCACTGAAATCGCTCACCAGAGGGAAAGATTTTTAAAGTTTTAACTACATGTACGTTTCTAAACAAAACTGGACACCTGTTTTGTGGGGTGTTATTTGACCCTTTCTCTGTATGATTATAATGGCAAGCTTTCTGGGATGATTTGCTTTATTATAAATATATTCTAAGTCAAATACCGAACGTTTACCGACCGTTAACTTGGAAAGCATATTTCGCACAAAACATATGTGGAAAAGTTTCATTTTCCATTACATATTACTACGCATAACCTATAAACTCCTTGATATATTGCGTATTTAGAAACGAACGACAACTCTTGTAGAGTACATTTCGTAACAAAACCAGTTCACACCGGGACGTTTCGAACACCTTCAGAATTAGAGTACTGATGATTGTTTCAAAGCAGAAATTGTATAAAAATCGCGATTTCAACAATTTATACAAACGGAATTGTTATGGAAATGGAAAATTAAAACTTGTTAACAATAACTGGTGATAATAACCATTGTGATAAATAGAGCATTTACCTTAGTGATAAATAGAGCATTTGCTCCATAAGAGTAAATGCACTATTTATCACAATAGTTTCAAATCTACAAAATTCTGAAATTTTCCTTTTCTCTATTTAACCCTTTTCCTCATATAAACATGTTTTCACGCATTTGCAGAGTAGACCCAGATTTACCTCTTTGAATAAGCAGATTACGTTTCTAACAGATGACAACCCTATCACTGCTTAGCATGACTTGACCGAAATTAGCACACAGTTTAAACTCAGATCTGACACATACCGGTATGTAACTTTATATGTGGTTTGTATATGAGTTAATTTACTCCTATGGAGCAAATGCTCTATTTATCACAATGGTTTGAAATCTACACAATTCTGAAATTTTCATCTTCTCTAATTAATGCTCCTTATCAGTAGATTTATTCAAAGAGGTAGGATCCATAGGAGTAAATGTTCTATTTATCACAAAGGTTTCAAATCTACACAATTCTGAAATTTTCCTTTTCTATAATTAATGCTCCTTATCAGTAGATTTATTCAAAGCGGTAGGATCTGAAAAAAGCCTTTGTGATAAATATAGCATTTGCTCCATAGGTGTAAATGTTCCTTTTCTATAATTAATGCTCCTTATCAGTAGATTTATTCAAAAAGGTAGGATCTGAAAAAAGTCTTTCTGATAAATAGAGCATTTGCTCCATAGGAGTAAATGCTCTAATCTATCACAATGGTTTCAAATCTACACAATTCTGAAATTTTCCTTTTCTCTAATTAATGCTCCTTATCAGTAGATTTATTCAAAGAGGTATAATAGTCACTTTATGAAACCATTGCAGGGCTCAACATTAACCTACGTCCGACAGACATTCACTGGTTGAATGTCGGTCCGGTCTTGCAAATATTCCAAGCCACTAGACCGACTTGTCGTATAAATCCGGGTCCGGTCGCGATACCGATCGAAAGAGAAAGTAGCAAAAAAACACTTACAGATAGGTCACGTCAGGTTCATCTATAATTGTGTTTATACATAGTACGCATGCGCAAAATTACAGACTGCTCTTCGCGATATTTCCCCACTACTAGCTAGCCTTTACAACACCACGTGGTGACTGATGTACGGATACCAGTCTTGGAATTTCGTATCTATTTTTGCTATCGAACAGGGAACACCTTTTAGGAAGTTGTCGCAAAAAGCGTCCGTACAATGTGTTAATTTGCATGTAGTGTTTAATTGCAACATTTTGAAAACAATAAATGAGTTAACACGCAAAATGGTGTATTGAATTAATCTCCGAATAAATAAAACACGTGCCAAATTTTTTTTACGACATTCAGACTCATTTACGTTTGATTACAATAACAACGTGTGGAAGCTTTATCGTAAGTAAAATTCGTCTGTTGAAAGAAATGTGACTTTGAAACTTCGGCTTTACATCAAAATGCGGCGGTAGTAGCGATGACAATATACTTAAATCGAAGGGGCCTACCAGAAACAAAGAATACATATGAAAAATTAAAGCGAAACTGTGAATTTCTTCCTAAATGGCTTGAGAATTTAAATGACTCCTGGTCCTGTATCGTGTTTAATGTAGCACTGTAGTGCCATATTTTCATGAACATTCAAATATAACAGATTATTCACTACCTATAAACACATTTTAACAACCCTGTCTTCTCTAAATCTTCTTGATAAAATGTATTTAAAGCAGGATTTGACACTTCATACAGGTTCAACATCTCACGAGTTTTTAAAAACCAAAATAGTTTATCACCAAGTCAGGGCACAAGACATTTTGGTCAGGGCTAGTAGTTTTCAAAACCACTAGCCTGACTGGTCTAGTAAGCAAAAAAGTTAATGTTGAGCCCTGCATTGTGATAAATAGAGCATTTGCCTTTGTGATAAATAGAGCATTTGCTCCATAGGAGTAAATGCACTATTTATCACAATGGTTTCAAATCTAAACAATTCTGAAATTTTCCTTTTCTCTAATTAACCCTTTTCCTCATATAAACATGTTTTCACGCATTTGCAAACAGAGTAGACCCAGATTTACCTCTTTGAATAAGCAGACAACATTTCTTACAGATGACAACCCTATCACTGCTTAGAATGACTTGACCAAAATAAGCACACAGTTTGGATTCTGATCTGACACATACCAGTATGTAACTTTATATGTCGTTTGTATATGAGTTAATTTACTCCTATGGAGCAAATGCTCTATTTATCACAATGGTTTGAAATCTATACAATTCTGAAATTTTCCTTTTCTCTAATTAATGCTCTTTATCAGTAGATTTATTCAAAGATGTAGGATCTGAAAAAAGCCTTTGTGATAAATAGAGCATTTGCTAACCATTGTGATAAATAGAGCACAAGCTCCATTGGAGTAAATGTTCTATTTGTCACAATGGTTTCAAATCTACACAATTCTGAAATTTTCCTTTTCTATAATTAATGCTCCTTATCAGTAGATTTATTCAAAGAGGTAGGATCTGAAAAAAGCCTTTGTGATAAATAGAGCATTTGCTCCATAGGCGTAAATGCTCTTTTCATCACCATGGTTTCAAATCTACACAATTCTGAAATTTTCCTTTTCTCTAATTAATGCTCCTTATCAGTAGATTTATTCAAAGAGGTATAATAGTCACTTTATGAAACCATTGTGATAAATAGAGCATTTGCTCCATAGGAGTAAATGCTCTATTTATCACAATGGTTTCAAATCTACACAATTCTGAAGTTCTAGAAGCAATCCTACACATTGAGAATGATATTTACACATATATTGTATGGAGCGGTATTTGGGTCAAAATTATAGTTATGATTTTACTAAGCGAATACTGTTATCTACGTGCTATTTGTTAATTTAGATACTCATTTCGATGTTGTTAAATACAATTTATCTATTTAAACTTCTATTTTAATTGTCTTTTTTAAAAAATCTTATATTTCATTCGCAATCTCAGAAGCTAGCCGCCTTATTCTAAATGCCTCATTCTTTATTCTTCATTCTATATTCTTCATTCTATATTCTTCATTCTATATTCTTAATTCCAATCGCTAAACGGTAAATGTTTCAACTCAAATTATTACGCAACTAACTCACCAAATACTAGCTCTAGCTACACTACGCGATGACAACGTTAAACGGCTGGCAGTTGCCGGTAACAGTTTTGGTATTGATGGTTGGTGGTTCAAATCACGGCAGCGACACATATTTTTTCTTGTGGAATGTTAGTTGTGAACGCTTAATGCTTCATGACTATATTTCCAAAGTCTGAATTGCAAATCGGTAAACGGTACCGACTCTAATTATTAATATTGAAGTTTAATCCTTCCCTGAAGAACATTCATGTAAAAATAATGCTACCATGAATATGTATTAGCCGATTTTAACAACGATATATAGACACATGATTTTTTTATGTCCCCCAACGGCGGGCATATAGTAATCGCATTGTCCGTCCTTCCGTCTGTCTTTCCATCCGCCTGTCTGTCTGTCCCTCCATCCCAAATTTCACGTCCCTTCTGTATTTTTTTTCTGTGAATTGATTTCAAAATAACCTGGCACAAATGTTCACCACAAAAAGACGATATGTCGCGTTCAACTTCCTGGTCCATGGGTAAAAGGTCAATGTCACCGTTCAGGGTCAAAGGTCGGGGGTATAAGTGTTTCACAAACACACCCTTGATTGGTAATGAATAGAAACTGCAGAATAAGCAGTTATATTTCCATAAGCAAACAAATTGGACCCTGTTCAGACGGCTTCCTTAGGAGCCGTCTGATATGGTTCTACTATGTTTGCACGGGCCTAAAAGGCGGTTATTTGAGGGGAAGGGGTAATACATACATCCACGCGAGCTTATTACATTGGACATATACACGCAGTGTAGACCCAGATCAGAGGACTCCTAAAGGAGCATTCTGATTAGGATATGCAGTCTGTCATTCAAAAAGTTCTAGCAGGTGTAAGCCTCTCACACTGAGTGAACTCTATAGTTAAAAACTGATGTTCCACTGTGGAAATTCAGACTTGAAAGATGGATGTTAACCCTTTACCTGATAGTGCAGTAAACCCTCTCATGCAGACAGCTCCTAGAGGAGCTGTCTGCATGAATTTCACCCAACCTTAAACTGATACCTGTCTCCAAGAATGATATTTATACTGAATTTAACGTCTGGAGACGGGTAGATCCTGATTAGAAGGCTGCTGTTTATAACTTTCGTCCTGCATTAATTTTAACTAAGAATTATAATTATTTGTACAGAACTGCTAGCTGTGCACAAACTGTATACAGGCAATCAAGCACCGGTGATAGCTCTCCGATTAACCCTGTACCTATTGAATATTCATATAGGAAATTATGACATCATGAAAATCAATTAGAATAGTGTTTAAAATGACTGATGCGAACACATGGACTTTTAGCCATGGCAGAAACTGTAGAATCAGATCTAACCATTTCATATGCAAACAGAGCAGACCTCGATCAGACATTTTATATTCTTTCTTCACTATATGCACTCGAGTGTCAATCAGCTTGAATACTGATGCCGCACTGAACCACCCGGTGTCTGATCTAGATCCAAACTGCATGCAAAATCATTCTTGGATTCACTCATAGATCTAGTATGGTAAAGGTTGACACTTTCCCCCCATCTATTCATGTAAAAAATCATGAATTTTAGAATATGAATTACATGTAGATCTAGATCCTAGATGTATTTTATCATGGCACCACGAACAAGTGGTAGAAACATTAGAATCAGATCTACATTGTTTCATAATCAAACAGAGTAGACCCAGGTCAAACGGCTCCTATAGGAGTCGTCTGATATGGGTCTGCTCTGTTTGCAGGAGTCAAAAGTCGGTCATATGAGGGAAAGGGTTAAAGATACCATTCGTTATTACCAATTCATTCATACAAAAAGCATAGATTCTATATAAACAAACCAAATGTTAGCGTGTTTTCTTTCTCGAAACGCCCAAATGTTATTTGCTAAAATACTGGATTTGACACCTCTGTTTATATATGTAGAGTAAAATCCCTTATTTTGACACCTTAAGACACATATTCGTCGTAAGGATAAGAGTGTGTTGTAATTCGACATGATAACAAAGAAAGACGTGCATTTACCACCGTTTTTGAATTACTATTGCTTATGAACGCAGTGTTCTCATTAGGATTGAATTTTACAGAGTCCCTGGGACCCAGGGCATCAGCAAAAGTTGCATCCCAGGCAAATACAACTGAGTCCCAGATAATTTCACTCCTGTTTCTGTAATGGTGATTTTTTGCCCCATTAAATGTAAAGGGGTAAAATTATTTAAGACTTACACTGATGTATCATTTAACATCAAAAAGATAAGTGATACACGCACTGTATAATAAGGTATTTCTTGATGCTTTGATTTGAAGTGCACGACGACGAGCATAGTGAACTGAGCTGAGAATCACTGTATCCGCTGGTACGTAAAAGCAGTTTTCACTTCATTTTCAGTGCATACAAAGCATCACATGGTAATTCTATTGTTTTCAGGGCTAAAATCATTTACTTACAAGTCTTTAAACTCTCGATCTTGCACCCATAACGCTTTAAAGTTCCTGGAGTATTCAACTTTTTACTAGTAGACGCCATCTTTTTTCAGCACCCAAATGTCATTTACTAAGCGACAGAACGGTTCTCGTAGAATTACATAATTTTAGATGTTGACATTAGGGTGGAAATCGTAACCAGTCAATGCAGGTGCCCTCCTACGTACCTGGAATAACCCAGGACTCGATATTAATAGATGCGTTGCAATTTCGGAAAAAATGTCAAGAAAACGGAGTGAGAATCACTTTGTTTATTGATCCGGATTGATGTAAGACGGAAACTTTTCAGTTGTTATTTTACCTGGATTCATTTAAATCGGTAAAATTTCGATCATTGATCTTGCGTCCCATGGACGCAACGTACTTGACTATTTTGCGTTCCAACGATTTTCGGTGCGTATTTAGATATGATTACGCCGTAAACGGGAACACTGTGAACGTGTATGTAGTACATGGGTTTGCAGTGCAATACGTTACTAACTTGATCTGCTTTGGGGTTTTTTATTTGGACAGGGAGACTTATCATTATGACGCGCTTATATGACTTATGACATAAAGATGACGCACAGTAATGCCAACACAGTTTCCTTTTAGTTTCAAAATGACGTCATACAACATAACCCTCGCCACTCGTGAAAATATAGTATTTTGTAAGTAAGTTTCGTAATAATTTGAGTTGAAACATTTAGCGATAAGAATTAAGAACTTAGAATGAGGCATGTAGAATAAGGCGGTTAGCTTCTGAGATCAAGTAGAGCTAGTACAAATGTATTTGGTGGGTTGAGATAAAGTAGAGCTAGTATTTGGTGAGTTAGTTTCGTAATAATTTGAGTTGAAACATTTAGCGATAAGAATTAAGAATTAAGAATATAGAATGAAGAATATAGAATGAGACAAATCAAGTAGAGCTAGTATTTGGTGAGTTAGTTTCGAAATAATTTGAGTTGAAACATTTAGCGTAAAGCGATAAGAATTCAGAATATAGAATGAAGAATAAAGAATGAAGCATGTAGAATAAGGCGTGTAGCTTCTGAGAACTGTAATTTTGACCCAAATACCGCTCCATAATATTGGTGACGTCATACTCAAAAACTGTGATGCAATAAGGCTTACATGTATACACACACATTGAAGTAAGGAATCAAAACCTCTAGCTTAGAATATTACCTTCAATGAGCCTGCATGCCTTTTACAGTCCTGCCTTTAGCTGAAATATTTCCAATAAAATACTATAGAATATAAGAATATCTAGATAGATCTATAGATCTACGGATTCGTCAAGATCAGATGCAATTTTTTGTAACATTTTGGGTCAACTTTGAAGGTTCTTACTTTGACATCATTTCATGTTTAACTGTTTACTGAAACACTATAGTTACAAGATTGGCAAATTTCCATGCTTAGAAATAAAGTACATAGAAAAAAAAAATAGATTAAATAATCAAAACGAAGGAAAATATCAAGAAATACCTTTATTTGAAAGAAAATGAATATCTATTCAACAGTAATGAAACTAGAAACAGCTATTGATGAAACGAAAAACGACGCTAATTTTTCACAATTCAAGGGGTACCGGACCCATTCACAATCCCAGGAAAAAAATCACTGTTTCCTCCCGTTATGTGTTTTCGAAGGTCATGTATTTTCGACGATCTTGTTCATGCACATTCTTTATAATAACCTTGCAGGATTTCTGGCCACTACGTGAATTCATATAAACATAAACAGCTTAAGATAACGCCAGTGGAAAATAAAGACGAAATAGATATTCGAATGCGATCAGGAAAACACATAACTCAGCCAGTCTCAGGGATATGTCAGGAAGACGACAGCCTGTAGTTTTTATTTTGGATTATATGACAAGAATGCTGCAATATTTTAAAGAGAATGTGTAAACAGTAACCACTAAGGTTAAGAAATCTTATTTAGATTGTATTTATTTGTAGAGACTAGAGTGGGGGAAAAGGTTTTAACCCTTTGCTTGCTATTTGTGGCAATATACCTACCTGTAAAGAGTGAAGACCCAGATGAGACAGCTCCTGCAGGAGCCGTTTCATCAGGGTCTGCACTTTTTATAAGTTGATTGTGCAACCAGTGCACTCCACAGCAGTGATTGCACAGTGAAATACTTGTACACAGTGAAGATATATGTTATTATACAACAGGGCATGGGATGATTTTTAAAATTCAGCAAGAGACGGGTCAAGGTCACCGGAATGGGTCAATGAATTCCATTTGAAGTTTGATTTTATCACATTAAATTTTGTAATTTATCTGTTGATGTAATTTTCTAGTCAAGCTTTTCTATAACAGACCAATTTCATATATATAACTTTAGATTTACAAAACATATGTGATAGTCATAAGTAACGTCTAACGATCCAGCTGGAAATTATGTAGGGCGAAACTTCCCAGCTAGGACGATAGACCTGACATACAAAATACCAGTAAATAAGACAAAGCTACATAAAATTACTAGATAATCTTTCGAATGTTAAATTCTGCAGTTATGAAGTAGCACGATCACAGCGAACTTGATGGTGGTTGAATAATCGGACATTCGATTCTCAATACTGCAATTCTCTCCCGCCTGTAACGGCAATGTAACTTTTAAAAATTAATGTATGTCCTAGCAGACCTGTTTATAGACCCCTTGTATGCTGTATCAGTAGTTTTCAAAGGGACTTTCAGTAGTTTTTGGATGTCCATCAGAAGTTTTAACGTTTTATATAGTTTGCCTCATTAAAACACATGTAGACCTTTTACTTATCTCTTGTTCTGCTAATTTGTTTATACTTATCCTCCTGCATAAGTATATATATATATATATATATATATATTCAAAAGAAAAATACAAAGAGTTAAGACACTGCAGAAAAATAAATTATCCATATAGCAAATAGTGCTGATCCTGATCAGTTCAGTTCCTGAGGAACCTATCTGATATGGGTCCCGTGGAAATACACTGCTACGTCAACATGTAATCATTATGTGACAAACAAATTCTCAAGTGATATAACTTGAAAATTGAATCCTTTGCTTCATGAATATTATTTTTTTTTAAAAATGTATGCCTTCATGAATATTAACTGAATTCTATATAATGACCTAAGAAACAGGGAATTGTTTTGCCACAATGGTCTGTGTTGAATCAATATCATATGTTGCATTTATTATCATACATCAGGCATCTAGCAAACAGTAGTTGTCTGATCTGTATCAACTCTTTTTTCAAGAAGTGTAAAATGGTGTATTTATCAAGCAAATGTTTACGGTGGTACTAAACAGAGACAACAAGTGTCAACTAGAGACAACTAGAGACAACTAACTTAAAAAGGCGTTTTAAGGCATTATTTATATATAAACAGCCATATATAGTAATATTATACTGTAATAAATTAATAAAAATATTTAAATATTCAAAATATTGCCTTAGATTGCATTTAAAACCCGAATTATAGCAACGGAAAGACGCCGACACCGGTCGACCCAGAGTCAACAAAGCCAACTCGATAAATATCGGGTTACTGTGGTTAATATAGTAGGGTTATTCTCAATATTAGTTGGTAAAGTCATTCTAAATGTTTATAAGATTTTTTTATGTAAAAATATGCGATGTAAACGTTTAAAATGGGATATTTTCCAACCGTGTTCTAAATTAGAACTTGTGTTGGCGTGATATTTAGATAGTCATGACATTCGCACTTTCGCACATAGCTTGCCATACCACTTTTTCACAAGTCGTTTCCCTACTATTTCTGATTGATTTTTGCTGGCGTATTTTATAAACGATTCAGTTAATCTGGAACTCTGTTTCAACGGAAAACTGCACATTTTAATTTTACAAATACATAATTTTTTAATCACATGTCATACAAGTATCTAAAACATACAAAAAGATAGTTTCTGACCCATCCAAAAAATGAGGAAAAAAAATCGCGAACACCCCTGCTCTCTATATATAATATGTAAAAGTTATCCAACTCCAAAAATCGAAGGATTCATTCACTGCAATCGTCCTTGAAAGCTTATTTGACCACAGATTTCCATTAACTGTGTCTTATTTATCAAAGAAATCGCCACTCTTGATGAGCAGTCATCTATTTTTCTCAGAATATTAACACGCTTTTACAACGAGTCGCCAGTGACAACCAGCCTCTCTAGGACACAGGTTGACTCTGAGGTTCGAAATAGAAACACGCTATAATTCAAGTCGAAACACCATATAACTGCTCTATAAGGCATTTCCCCGGTCTGATAGCATGAATGGATATCGTGTATTCACAATTTTTCAAATAATAATCTTCTTAAAATCTTCTAAATAATTGAGACGGCTATGGATATGGACCAGCAAAATTAACTGCCGTGTTTGTTTGTAATAAATCAACGAGTGTTAATTATCCCTTTTCCTCATAGATACGCCTTTGCAAACAGAGTAGACCCAGATTCAGCAGCGTCAGTTTGCATACCGGTATATATTTGATTGAGTATTGATATGTTGCGGCACGTGGCAAGTGACAGGTGAAGATTAACCGTGCCTTGAGCATAATACATAATCAACAGAGGTGCTAATCCGATGATTGGATCATCGATCACCGATAACTAGCGGCGTGTATCAAGAGATATGCAGTTTAACTTTTTACCAGTTTAACTTTTACCGTGTCTTTTAACCCTTTCCCTATTCTATATTTGGTCCAACTTTCTATACCTACTTAATATTCATGGACAAAATAGTTATAATGAAATATGGAAGGTGGAACATTGTAGCCATTTTAGACAGTAAAGAATCAGATCTATCAAATTCCTCTAGCAAACTGAGCAGACGCTTCAGACGACACATGTATAGTAGGCTAGCCGTCTGATCTGAGTCTACTATGTTTGCATATATCGAGGGCTTGGCGCAAAACTATTCTAACTCCTTCACAAAGTGAAGGAGTTAGAATCGTTTTGCACCAAGCCCTCGATATGTGTTAATAATAATTAGTTAAGCTTAATCCGTCATTCAAAACGATCTGATCGGGGTGATTTTTGTTTTTCACCTATAAGATATATGAAGTAAGAGAAATATTAAAGTCTCTAGAATTTCTAAATTTAGAATGGTTACATACATGTGTGTGATATGTACATATTTATATTCTGTGTATTATTGTATTGTATGTAATTGAGACTATAATAAAGAATAATACATATATTCAAAAAACAGAAATTCCAGACGTCAGTCCCTCATTCGCAGAAGCCACGAAACTGTGCGCAGATCTATGTCTGCGTATTCCTGTGCTTGGATCATGCATGCTGCAAGCACAGTAACAGGCAGACCTATAGTCTGTTTATCCTGTCGTTAACGACCAAGCCGACTTTAACATTAGAATTCTGAACACCACTTTCAAATTCTGAAATTCTCGGTCCAAAGAAAGTGTACAAATTTTATGTAATAAGATCCTTTTGGAAACCCGACCATGTTGTGCCACTAATCCCGGAAAAATTAGTTAGTGATCCAATCATTATTGATGACATTGGGGCTTTTGAGACTTTTAAAAATAAAACCAACACTTTTACCCCTGGCAAGTCTTCATACCACCGAGCTGATAGGTCCCAAGAAATCTCAGTAAAATTCACTGATTTTGTTTGGAATGACGGGGTATATGTGAAAGCAACTAGGGTCCTATGTGCAAAGCACCTTAAAGACAATGCTGTTGAGAACCTACGGAACTTTTGGCTCAGCTTGAAGTTTCCGTGGTCATTAACAGATTGTCTGTATCTGATGATATTTTAAGCTCCAAATATCGGAGCTTAAAGTGAGATCATCGCAGACTGTGACGTTCCATATCTGGCAAAAAGATTAATGCCGAATATTGAACGGCATGTATTCCACCCTCGACTGCAGCATCCGCGGTTCATTCGGTCATCCTTTTTTTGCCATGGTTAATTCAAATGGTGAACTATAACTTAGAATAACGACATGTGCCGTAAACTATTACATTTAGCTATCCGTTTTAAAAGCATGGCTGACAAAGGACGTTATCCGTCTCTGATCTAGGCCATGGCTCTTAAACGATCTGAGCCAATCTCAACGTTTAACCCTTTCCCTGTTCAGTGTTTATTCCAAATTTCAATACCTACTGAATATCCATGGACAAAATAGTTATAATGAAATAAGGAAAATGGAACAGTATAGCCATTTTAGATAGTAATGAAACATATCGCTCTTTCAAAATTCCATAAGCAAACAGAGCAGACCCCGATCAGATTGCTCCCAGAGGAGCCATCTGATCTGGGACTTCTCTGTTTGCAGAAGCGTGAAAATACGTTTATTATGAGGGAAAGGATTAAAATGTTATTCACATTATGATAGTCATATATTCCCCATCGAATAAAGTTTGGAGAAAGTAATTAGGCGGTTTAAACTGCGACTTTCCATCCACTATTACCAAATTTGTCTATTTGGTCTATAATCTGATTTTAAATGTATTTTAAACAAACATTTAAATTATTTAGCCAGATTAACAGATTACTTTAATATATGCGGGATGTTTGTAAATAATGTTATCTTGTAACAATTGATCGAAATTATTTTGAGGAGCCAGATCAAACCCCACATATCTTCATCAAAAGCCATATTGACGGTGAAATGACTGATTTGGGTCTACATAGTGCCCAAATGGACCGGTGCTCAAACAGTAGTAGCTTATGTGCGATTATCACGACTTTGTAAATCACACGTCAACACATAATCAGCTATCGTGTGTACAGCGATCAAAATTAATGAACTATCTCACTTTACATGTTCTGATCAAAATGAAAACAACAGAAATAATCAAAATAATAACTTCTCCTATCATTATAATATAATTCTCCACATTAACACTGTTAATAAGAGGTATATCCCTTGTTGACTTCAGTTGACTCAGAGTCGGCTATACTCGGCGGAATATAGTTTGTGTAATTGGGGTGCAACAGGGGTTCAAAATGCAATCTAAGACATTATTTTGGATCCAAACTGATAATTTTCAATCTGCTACGGTATAATACTTCTTTATCTGGCTCTTAATATAAAAATAATACCCTAAAACGCCTTTTTAAGTTAGTTGTCTCTAGTTGTCTCTAGTTGACACTTGTTGTCTCTGTTTAGTACCACCCAATGTTTATGCATTATATACTTATCAAACAAATACATGGTTCATGCAGAAATCTTAAGCCAATACTTAATGGGTTTTAAGGCCATATCCCCCAAATTAGTTCACATTTATATACTCTAAATGGTGATATCGAGCTACTTTCGGTTTTAACGATATCACGGCAGAGTGTAAGACGGCACCTGCCACAAAATTAGCATGCTGTCTTACGGGTCATTAATGAGACTACCCCCAAATGTAAGGTCCAACAAGATCAGTGAATGGTTTTACAGTCTTAGACTTTCATTATCAGACTCTAATTAAAAAGTACAACAAACTGGAACAAAGTAGCTTATAATTTCTTGTAGATCTAACAACATAGTTTTAATAGTATTATGTTCTGCTATAACACTGTTATCATAGGTATTTGACCAAAGCAACATATGCAGGTCTTTCTCTCTCCACAAGAAAAAATCTTAGCAATCTGACAGTCAGAAAACATCTTGGAAAAGTTTTGAAATAGATTTTCATTTGATTTATAGAAATAAAGAGAAACTATGGTTTGAATTGTCCATAATAGTTCTGCTATCAAGCCTATCAGTAGATCGTTCGTTAGGGCAAGACTTGACATTTAGCGACATGGCTCGCATGCATGATGCAGAATTCAACATCGGGCAGGAGGTGGGTGGGGTATAGTTATTTCAGCAGTCGGCGAAGAAGAGAAATGTAGCAAAAGTGGGTTATCCTTTGTGTACGGTTCGGCTGAGGCCGAATGGACTACGTCGGGAGCAGGTGGCGCATGTGCAGGGAGCTGATAGTGGGCGCATGCGCACCGGATTGACGTTCGCCCGCGAAACCAGGAGATCGACCCCACTCTGGCATCAGCTCCCGAACCATTCACACTCGAGTATAAACAGCTCTCCTCAGCTAACTGGTGAGTACATATTGTATGTACTAATTACAATATTGGCGCTGCGAGCAGGGTAATTTGTCTTCTTCAGAGAAATCAGACTTCAAAAATTTGCTCATTAAATTCCAGAATGTTTTTGCTCAATCTGATTTTGATTTAGGTAGTTTTACAGAAATTAAGCATCACATTGACACCAGTGATGCCAAACCCATTAAACAGAATATGCGTCGGACTCCTGCTTGCTTTGTGAAGGAGGAGGAAGCGCATCTGAAGAAGATGTTGGATGCAAAGGTAATTAGACCGTCCTATTCCGACTGGGCATCTCCTCCTGTTTTGATTAGAAAACGTGACGGAACAGTACGTTGGTGTCTAGATTTTCGTGCACTGAACAATGTCACAATCAAAGATGTTTTCCCATTGCCAATAATTGAGGAATGTTTAGATACATTATCAGGAAATGTCTGGTTTTCAAAATTGGATGCCAACTCGGCATACTGGCAAATCCCGGTTGCCGAGGAGGATATTAAAAAGACCGCGTTTACTACAAAATATGGGCTTTTTGAGTTTACTAAATTACCATTTGGATTATGTAACGCTCCCAGTACATTTTCGAGGGCAATGAGCTTAGTTTTAAGGGGTTTGACCTGGAATATTGTGCTTGCGTTTTTGGATGACATTTTGGTTTTAGGTAAAAGTTTTGATGATCATTTGAAAAATTTGGAAGAAGTTTTTTCCCGGCTTAACCGGTATCATTTGAAATTAAAACCTAGGAAATGTTTGATGTTTCAATATAAAGTAGAATTTCTTGGTAGAATAGTGTCTGAACAGGGCCTGGAAATGGGAGAAGCTGCAGTGAAATCTGTTCAGGATTGGCCGGTTCCCATGTCTGGCAAAGATGTCGAGAGGTTTATGGGATTTGCCAACTACCATAGGAGCTTTGTTAAGGATTTTGCCAAGCTGTCCACCCCTTTGTATCAGGTAACAGGGAAAGATAATTTCAAGTGGGGGGATGAGCAGAATGAGTCTTTTGTAGCTTTGAAAACTGCTTTCATTACAACTCCGGTATTATCCTTACCGACTCCTGATGGTATGTTCATTCTAGACACCGACGCGTCTGATCATGCAATAGGTGCTGAGCTTTCCCAAATCCAAAATGGAGTGGAGAAGGTCATCGCCTATGGCAGTTTCGCTCTGTCGTCTGAGCAAAGACGATATTGCACAACTCGTAAGGAGTTGCTTGCAATTATCCGCTTTACCAGACAGTTTCGTCATTACCTGCTTGGTCAGCATTTCCTAATTAGGTCAGACCATAGCAGTCTTAGGTGGCTTTTGAGCTTTAAACATCCTCAAGGGCAGCTCGCTCGATGGATGGAGGAGTTAAGTCAGTATAATATGACTGTCCAACATCGAGCTGGCTCGAAACATGGCAACGCTGACGCTTTATCTCGTTTGCCTAAACCTTGTCAGTGCGAAAACTATAAGCTAGGTTTCAGCCTGGAGCAGTTACCATGCGGAGGTTGTGCGTATTGTCAACGGGCCCACAAGAACTGGCACCAGTTCTCCCAGGATGTTGATGATGTCCAACCTTTGTCATCCGGTATTCAGGTATGTCAGGTAATCGAAGCAGAGGAGAATTGTCCTTTAAATAAGGAATCTGCATCGGTTGCCAAGATCCTAGCTTTTCATGATAATGACACAGATTCTCTTGACCATTGTGCCGAACTCGGTGACCCTTTGACTAGCCATTTTGAGGTGATAGTTCATTACTCTAACGGCTCCCCTGTGCCGGAGGAAGTGACTATTTCCTCAGTGGCCGGGGACAGGGGATCACAGAGTTATTGGGGTCTAGACAGAAATATTCTGGTGGATCAGGTTCGTAATGATAAAGATCTAGGACTTTTATTGGACTGGTTAGTTAATGATGCAGAACCTTCGCAGTCTGTGTTAAAATTGGCCTCTCCAGCTGAGAAGTTTTATTGGATTAACAGAGATTTATTCTTTTTGGAGGATGGCCTACTTTGGAAATCTAATAATGAACACGAAGGTGAAGACCGTGTGTTGGTCGTCCCCGAAGCCCTCCGAACGGAGGCTTTGAGAATGAACCATGATCTTCCCTCTACTGGTCATCAAGGTGTTGATAGGACTCGACTCCGAATGAAGAGCAAGTATTTTTGGTATCGTATGAGCACAGCAGTTAAATTTTATGTTTCTTCTTGTTCCACTTGCAATCAAAACAAAAAGGCGTCCAGGAAGAGTAAGAGCCCTCTGATCCTACATCAAGCTGGAGCGCCCATGGAGCGAGTGCACATTGATTTCCTTGGTCCTTTACCTCGCACTGAGAAAGGTAATGAATATATTCTAATGATTGTTGATCAATTCACCAAATGGGTGGAGTGTATTCCATTGCCTTCCCAGAATGCGGAAACTACTGCTACCGCCTTGGTTAATGAATTCTTCAGTAGGTTTGGATACCCTTTTGAAGTTTTCAGTGATCAAGGTAGTAATTTTCAAAGTCACCTGTTTACCAAACTGTGTGAGATTCTGAAAATTCATAAGGCACGAACCACGCCCTATAGACCCTCAGGCAATGGTCAAGTTGAGCGTTTTAATAGGACTTTAATGGATGCTGTTCGATGCTTCATTCAGAGATCCCCAACTTCCTGGGATACTTTCCTTCCGCAAATTGCCGGTGCACTGAGGTCTTCGGTCAATCGTCAAACAGGTTTTACACCTAATCGGCTCATGTTGGGTCGAGAGACAAACCAGGTAACCGATTTGATCTTTAACACTAGGCACTTAAAATATGATGGTGCGGAGGAATATCTGGCGAAGCTCGAGTCAGCTATCTCTTTGGCCCATAAGGCGGCTCGTGACAATCTCAAGACTAATCAGAAGCGCATGAAACGGGACTATGACTTGCGTGTTTTGGAGCGCACCTTCCAGGTTGGTGACCTTGTTTATTCTCTGAGTCAGAACAAGGGGAAGGGCATGAAGCTCTTGCCACAATGGAAGGGTCCAGGCATTATAGTAGTTAAGTTCGGTCCTACTTTATTTCGGGTTAAATTGAGGAATACTATTGTCACTTGCCATCATGACAAGCTCAAAATTTGTAAGGATAGGGAGGTGCCTACTTGGCTGCGGAAGTTCCAGGGCAACTCTGCTCTTATGGACTCTCTTGTAGCCAAGCCTTTGGGCGACAGCAGACAGGATCTCTACTGTTCATGTAGAGGTCCTTATCAGAATGAATTCATGATTCAGTGTGACAGCTGTGCGGAGTGGTTTCATGGCAGATGTGTGAATATTACTCCGGGTGACGCACTGAATATTAATGAGTATTTTTGTTCATTCTGTCTTGATGCTTAATCCCTCCTTCTTATTTTGCAGTCAATCATGAATGCCCAAGTCGCCATCCAGCAGGTCCAAAAGAAACTGGATTCTGGTTGCTTGATGAAGCCGTCACAGCTATTCAAGCAAACTTTGGGTATGGCTATGAATCTAAGCTCTGAAGACTTTGAAAGGTTAGTCATAGCTATGTACCGTTTGGCGGTTTCTAAACGCTGCTGGAGGTGGGTTGAACAGGCTCAGCTTGAAGCTGAATTTTTCTTTTCCGCTAAATGGATTCTCACTAATATCCCGCATGTAAATCCAAAAATGAACAAAGTGCGTCTCCCTAATACCAAAGTCCAAGAATACGAACCTGGTAAAATTTGTAAGGATATTCGTTTGAAAAGTAATCCTGGTCTGGAAGTCATTAAGACCGATTTTGGTAACTCTCCTATGTCAGTTGAGGCTGTCCCGTCCGTTACCGGCGAGTCAGTGTCTCTGGAGTGTCCCCAAACTCAGGCTGTTGCCCCTTCTGATAGCTCTGCAGGGAGTGCTTCCCTGTGTCTCGAGGTGGATCCAATAGTTTCGAGAGCAAGGGATTCACAGGAGGAAGGTCTTTCTGTTTCTTGGTCGGAGATTGTTAACGAAGTCTTTCCACCAATGGAGGAGGAGTGTATGGAACTTGAGGAGTCTTGTATTTTGCCTTCTATGTCAGGAGTGGAAGTCCGTCCTGCTCATACTAATATTTGTAATTTTAAGGGCTGTAAGTTCGTCAGTCGGCATCTTAGACAACACATGTTTCAGAAACATCTTCCGATCTTATTTTGGTCTAATTTGTCGGAGCTGGAGTTAGGGTCCTCAAGATTTCATAAGTCTAGGGCGGTGTTGTTAAGGCTTTTGGGAGATTTGTTAGGGGGGCAGAGAAACCTTTAGATACTTTAATTACTTTGGTGGGGGAAAAAGGGGATTTGTCCAAGGCTATCATCACTGAGACGATGAGGAAGGAGATGTTGGCGCTTTGTAAGCATGAGGGTTGGACCGTTCCTGATAGGTTCACTTTACACCCTATTAACTCTCCGGCTTGTCTGATTCATTGGAGGTGCCTTGTGATTTTGTGTAATCTGCTTTCCGATCTGCAATTGAGTCAGTTTCGGAGAAGAGCTAGGAGTTTACGTAGAATCAAAAAGAAATCAAAGTCTTCGTCATCTTCCCAACAGTCTTTTCCTGGTCCTTGTCCTTCGTTGGCGGAGATTCCAGCTAAGATAGCTTCTGTCCCTTTGGTTCAGCACGTCGTCGACCCACACCCTGTTAGCACGCCCCTTGTTAAGGCGGTTGTATCTCCCGCTGCCCCTGTTCCCTTTGAGGTCATTGACAGCCATATGCATTTGGATCGGGCATGTGCCTCTATGTGGGGTAGTGGTTCTGGCATACGGTCGGTCAGGGAGCTCATGGGGGTAGATCAGGGGGTTCGTCCTAAAGTTCCTGTTAATGTGGTGGGGGTGGTCGCCGTGTTTTGTGATCCGGAGAGGTATCCTTCTGTCTTGCCTTTAGATAATCATCTAAAGATGGCAGTTGGGTTGCACCCCAGGAAGGTGAAGCTGTTTAATATGCAGAAGGAACAACAGTTTGTTTCTCTGATTCACCATCCTGGTGTAAATGCTATTGGGGAAGTTGGTTATGACCTTACTGAGCCGGAAAATACTTGGCAGCTGCAGCTAGATGTTTTGAAAAGGGTTTTATCCTACTGCAGTGTTTCAAAAACTCTTGTTATGCATATTAGAGGTTCTCCTAAGGTTAACATTAATCCTTATTGCACAGTTTTTGATATGATTACTCAGTATTGTGGTAGCCTTCAACCCATTCATTTACATTGTTTTGGGGGTTCAGCAGAGGATGTCTTAGTCTGGTCCCAACATTTTCCTAAGTGTCATTTTGGGTTTACAGCATCAGTCCAGCAATTTTCACCCAAACAGATCTCTGGGTTACAAGCAGTCCCTTTGAATAGAATCTTGTTGGAAACTGATTCTCCCTATTTGTCCCCTGTAAGGAGGCTTCGGGTTAATACGCCCAAATTCCTTGGGGACGTTGGTTGCCTTGTGTCTAGCAAGCGGGAGATCAGTTTGTCAACATTGTTTTCCCATGCTTTAGAAAACACCAAAACATTGTATGGGTTCTAGTTATTTTTCTAGTACGTTTATATATTACATGACTTTAGGGCCTGTTCAGTCTAGTTGTATATTTAGCAACTCATTTCCAGCAGTTCCTAATATTTCTATATTTATTTGTAATATTAGCCATATTCATCCAGAATGTGCTGTGGTAACATCACTAGGGACACACCCTTTTAGCCTACTGAGGCTAAGCTTTCCGGGTTCCCATCTCAGGGCATTCATTTTCCTGAAGCAATTCAGTGAAGCTTATCCGGATATACCCATGTACTCCTCCTTTCTATAAGAAGGGGAGGAATGTAGCAAAAGTGGGTTATCCTTTGTGTACGGTTCGGCTGGGGCCGAATGGACTACGTCGGGAGCAGGTGGCGCATGTGCAGGGAGCTGATAGTGGGCGCATGCGCACCGGATTGACGTTCGCCCGCGAAACCAGGAGATCGACCCCACTCTGGCATCAGCTCCCGAACCATTCACACTCGAGTATAAACAGCTCTCCTCAGCTAACTGGTGAGTACATATTGTATGTACTAATTACAATAGATCTATTTGGGAATTGGGGTAACTTGAAAAACAGTTTGCCATACCAGTTATTGACATTATCTGTGACTTTTTTACTGGGACCAAGTTCGCCCATTTTACACAACTTTCACGTTCAATGGCTTTCTTACAATAGCGAGCAGAGTGCTTTGTACTTACAATCCTAACACTCCTTGATCCATGAATACTGCTAAATCCAATCTTGATTACACTTTCTGGCATGATTATGTTCATCAAGTGCATCCTATAATATCATTATTTTATTGAAATATTGATGGTCAGTTTTTTCCGTCGCCATGTGCTTTGCAGCATCTCATAAGGAGGAACGGGAGAGCTGCTCGCTGAATGGATAATATTAACCACATCCTATAATTACGTCACAGGTAACCAATGACGCTTTTAATGCCGAAAAAGATGATTTTGCGTCATTTTCACAATAAATTGATTAATGATAGAGTGTTCAAATAACATATACATGTTTGTATTGAGCGGAAAGGTACTTTAATACCGGAAAAGTGCAAAAAGGGAGTAAAATTCCCAAATTGAACAGATCCGTAGCAATTTCGTTCTTAATCGTAGTACAGTCGAGTTTTCACATTCACATCACATAGTTCACATAGTTCTTCAGCCGGATATGGGATGATCCCCATATAAACACTTGGTTTCTTAGGCTGTTTTCATGGTGCTTCCTCTATTGGTTGTAGCTTTACAGCTGGTCCGGGTATGGTTGAGTACTCCCCCATACCAAAACGTAGAAACTACGGCCAAAACGTAGCAGTAAACAGGTCTGTAGGACCTAACTATAAGCCTATAACATGTATGGAATTTATTTAATATCTGATCTGATATATCCTGAGCAGGCGCTCAAAATGAGTTTATTTCTTTGACAAACTTACCACACTTTACTTGTCCGCCATGATTGTTCCCGAAGCGGAAGTCGTCTGTACAGATCCGGGTACCCGGTGTTTCATATATATGAATTTTGCTCAAAATTAAAGCCTAAAAAATGATTTTTTCCCCCGCTGAAAAAATCTAAAATAAACATTGATAAATATTTGAAGCATCAGATGAATATTACGAAACCAGTTTTAGATTATCTATATATAGCCGATTTATGTTGTTATTCCATATTTTCTGCAGTCCACATAAAGTAGGTATTAAGAGACTTTAAAATATAGGTCCGTGGAGAAATAATCTGTTTTTTTGTCATGAAAGGATAGATGAACTTCAAAATTAAATTGATAAATATAAATAATGGTTTTAACTGTAGGTACTTTGATAAGGAATTAAATTTTCACTTAGGTTTACTACCCATACAGATGCCATAAACTATTAAGTAGACCAAAAAATGTCTACATAATCCAGCGGTCCGCATAAGCCATATAATAAATCATAATTGGTATACTGAAAGTAGGTATCAGAATTATATATATATATATATATATATATATATATATATATATATATATATATATAAGGGCAAATCATATATACGGGGGAACAAACGAGTGAAAAAAATTGCTATAAAGGCGAACTCTTATAAGGTCCACCATATACTGGTTGCCGTTATATTTGACCATCGATTTTGGAAAAGTGTATTGTTAGATTAGCTCAGCAATCATACTACACGATCTTTAAGGTATTATTAAACTATGCACAAAGTTTTGTGCGAAAGTATTCGTTATTGTTGATTTAAACATGATCTGTATGCAACCCCGTATATATCACGTGAATTTGAGAATGTATATAAAGGGCAACTTTTCAAAGAATTTGTTTTATTTTCGTAACTACTAAAAGATGGAGTTTTATAATAAACATGTAGTATTTGAATGACAGTTCCTACATAATATGACTTTTAAACTAAAAATATATTAAAAACCCGTTAAGAAATAAACGGTTAAAGTCTGTAATCGTATATGTTCGAGGTGTTTTGCATCAATAACACATACAATCGGAACACTTTAGAGTTACCGTTCAACAGATATTAAACACGTCCATGCACCAAATCTGTGAGATGGGAGTCGATTTACGCGGCTATATATCTATCTATATGCCAAAACTTCTCAAGATATGGACTTAAATTTGAATCAGTTTTATACAATTTTAATTAATGTTTGTGATCCTCTTTTTAAGTCAAATACTTATAGCGATAATGCGGAAACAAGTAGGTTAAATAAAGGGGGACAAATATGATATGACTACGAATGTAGACATAAACAGAATATTTTCTATGAAAAAATTAAATGATTATAGACAGGATCAGTGCGAAGAATCCCGTATTTCAATGACTACCGTCAGGACAGATTATAAATCAACCTTAAGAAACAAAAAATATTTATTGGACAGAAATCAAACAAGCAAGTTAGAATCACTGCGATATAAAAATGCAAAGGAATAGTGGAAAATGTTGAAAGGATTAACGAAAAAAATCGTCATCTACATTAGAGACATCTCATTTTTTAGACTATTTTATAACAATCAACAACCCAGATTCTGCATTATTTCAACCTGACGAAGATGTTATACATTTCAATGAAAAGATATTTGGATGGAAAACTTCAAGAAATGTTTTATGAATTAAATATTTGTATAACTAAAGGGGAGATCAGTAAAGTATGTAAATAATTATAGATCCGGTAATCCTGATCACATATTAAATGAATTTTTAAGCATGGCACAGACTCGTTGATTGCATATTTATTCAAATTGTTTAATGTTATCTTTGATAATGGATCCTATCCCGAAAAGTGGTCATAGGGTTATATTATTCCGCTATACAAAAAGGGAGACGTGAACGACACTGAAAATTACCGTGGCATCACTTTACTAAGCACTCTGGGTAAACTCTTTACAAAAATCTTAACACAAGACTTAATAACTTGGCTGAAAGTTACCAGGTTTACGTTCAGGCTCAATCCGGATTTCGGAAAAAACATGTGTACAGTTGACAATATTTTGGTACTCCATGGCTTGATAACCCATCTTTTAAATGATAACAAAAAACTGCGTAGTCGGTCGATTTCGTAGTCAGAGACGTGCCTTGGTTCAAACGTTTGAAATATGGAGTATTTATATATATATTATGTGAATAATTAACATAATTCAATCAATATACTGGAATCTTAGATCTATTGTTAAATATCAGAGTTATTTAAGTGAGCAGTTCATTTGTTCTTTGGGTGTAGCTCAGGGGAAATCTCACCGTTCCTATTTACCATGTACCTTAATTATTTAGAGGTTTTCATATTAAAAAAAGGTATAAGGGTTTGGACATTGGAATGCTTAAACATTTTATATTGTTATATGCCGATGGCGTTCTCCTGTTTGCTGAGTCTGAACGTGAACTTCAGTCTGGCCTAGATATTTTACACGGATACTGTGAGAGATGGAAGCTCAAAGTAAACACCGAAAAAACAAAGATTATGATATTCCAAAAAAGGGTTTTCAAATCTTCAAAATTTAAGTTTACTTTTGATAGTAAAAATATTGAAACTGCGAATAAATTCAATTACCAAGGTGTAATTTTTACAACCGGTGGGTCATTTAAAGAGACACAATCGGCTCTTAGTGGCCAAGCTGCAAATACAATTTATAAGCTAAATCATATCTACGCACATTTACAAATATCTCTATTAAACATATACTGGATCTATTTGATATACTTATATTACCTATTCTTAAATACAGCTATGAAGTTTGGGGATTTAGCAGAGATAACAAGACAGAGCGAATTCATTTAAACTATTGCAAACAAAGTCTAGGAGTACAACAAAAGACACAAAATAGTTTTGCATACGGCGAATTAGACATAACTGATCTAAAAGTACATAGACATAATGCAATAATTCGTTATTGGATTAAACTATTACAAAACCCTGACAGGAAATACATAAAATTGATTTATAATTTAATGCTGGGAGATATGCAGACCTACCCTAATAAAGTTTCTTGGCCGTCGAAAGTACTAGTCCTACAAGAATCGCTGGGACTAAGGTATGCATGGTTAAATCAAGGTGTAGGTAATATTGAATGCTTTATTAGGCAATGTAAGCAAAGACTGACTTATAAATTCATTCAAAACTGGAGTGCCGAAATTAATTCATCTTCTCGTGCAGATACATGCAGTTATAAATTGTTCTCTGATTTTGGATTCAAACTATACTTAGATACGGTAAAGATTGAAACATTTAGACAAGATTTAACTAGACTTCGTCTGTAGTCTCATAGATTAGAAGTAGAAACAGGTCGCTGGTACAAACCTCAGAAAATTCCAAGAAATGAGAGGATGTGTCATGTATGTAATGTTCTGGAAGACGAATTTAATTTTTTGTTGGAATGTTCTATATACAACGATCGAAGAAATTTGTACATAAAACCATACTTTTGGCGTCACCCAAACATACCTAAGTTTCTAAATCTCATGAAACGAAAACAGACACTCAAAACGTGTTAAAGACACTTGCTATCTATGTCCATAATGCTTGAAACGTAGAACCGAAATAACTTTTATGTGATTTGTTGAATGTTTTCCTCTCTCAGTTTGTCATGGGAGCTACATTTTTACGCACGTACACTAACTGTAACTCACTGGTTCGCTCAAGTTTGTGGTTGTTATTATATAGAGTTAACTCCCTTACTGTTTCATAGAAACATGCGTTCAATGTTGACATGTTCTTTATTATATTTCCTTTTCAATTTCTGTTATCATTTTCCTCTAACAGTATGCTCAAACTCGTATATGTTTGCTTTGATATAAAATGAATGGTTTCATTCCATTTAATCTACTGTTGACAATTCTAAACTGCATTTATGTGTATGTATTGCTATCCTGTACTTTTGGGCCAATTGCCTTTGTACTGAATAAACTATCTATCTATCTAATTTATCTATCTATCTTTCTATCTATCTATATATATATCTTATCTTTCTATCTAGCTCAATACCTACCTACCTAATTTTCTAGACCTATCTGGTCATCGATAAATTCAATTATCCACCCATACATGCATCCATACATCATTCCATCCATCCATCTGTCCATCTACATAATATCCAACTTCACGGCTTTCCTGACTGAATCGGCTACTGGTTTTCCGGTTAAAAGTTCGTTCTAATTTTATTATTTCATTTCAAAACAAATACCATCATATATTATATACCGAAAATGGGTATAGACGGTGATACTGTATAGACGAAGTATAATCGTCTTTGTACCTGGTTTAGATCTACTTTTAAAAGGGAGAGTGGAGAGTCAATGAGCTTTGCACAATCAGATTTCATGTCGTTGATTATTAAACAGATCTAATCTGGCTCTCACTAATGACGATTCAACATACAGATGCAGCAATTCAACCCTTATGAATATTCATGTTGGAAATTATGACGTCATGAACATTAATAAGATTATCTTTTAATGACATATGAACACATGACATTTTCGCTCAGACAGAAGCTGTAGAATCAGATCTATATTACACCATAACCAAATTGATCAGACCTTGATCAGACTGCTCCTGCTCTGTCTGCAGATGCGTCAAAATGCGCTTACACAAGGGCCTACAATTACAGGCTAGTTTGCACAGCTCTACTGTCAAAACCAATCAGCCCACGATAACAAGGTCAGGTAGTGCAAAGCTACATTGCCGCTGTATTGGTAATGAATGGGTGAAGTGAATGTTTATTCTTTGAACTTTGAACTTTTATTTCAATAACTGTTTAACCCTTTACCTCATATAAACGTGTTTTCACGCATTTGCAAACAGAGTAGACCAGGATCACACGGCTCCTACAGGATCCATCTGATCAGGGTATCCTCTGTTGGCTAATAGAATTGAATAGATCTGTTTCTTTGCTTTTCAAAATGTCTACAATGTGGCACCTTCCATATTTCTTTATAACTATTTTAATGAATATTCAGTAAGTATTGGAATTTGGACTAAATATAGAACAGGGAAAGGGTTAAGGCCCAGTTTAGTGGGCAGCATTAACAGTTGTAGTAATTGTAGTGACAGCACATCAACTACAGCTTAACCCTTTCCCTGTGCTATGTTTATTCAAAACTTCAATACCTACTGAATATTCATGGATAAAATAGTAATAATGGAATATGGAAAGTGGAACATTGTAGCTATTTATAAAGTAAAGAAACAGATCTTATAAATTCCATTAGCAAATATAGCAGACCCTAATCAGACGGCTTCTATAGGCGTCGTCTGATCTAGGTCTACTCTGTTTGCAAATGTGTCAAAACACGTCTATATGACCCCAGAGACCTTCCTACCTTGCCGTGGTTCTGGGGCTTAATTGTCATAGGGGATGTTTTTGTTTTTTTGACAGAGATTATCCCCTCTGACAAGAACTAAAAGGAAGGCAGGTCGGTGGTTTTGATCCCATGCGCTGCTTTGCAACGAATGAGATTAGCCGAAATCATCTTCCTGATATCCCTCATCATCATGTCATCTCATCATTCATCGGCGCTATATGACCTATTCTGTGTCGCAGTGCCGTAAAACCCAACTCACTCACTCACGTCTATATGAGGGAAAGGTTTAAGCTGAAAATACCACTGGACACCTAGTACAATTATAGTACCTGGAGTTCTTTAAACATTTGTTATTTTTAAAAAACATTGACCCTTGGCAATTGTTTACATTACTTCAACTTTGATAACTGTTAATCTATTTCGAAAAGAAGGGAGTTGTAATAATATGTTAAACCACTTAATGCTAGTCTATGCATTCTGACCCTTGTTTATGGCTATACAGTAAAACCCCTATAATGCGACCACTTAATGAATAAACATGACTGTCTTCACAAGCAGGTGGTTGTTTAATGCAGAACAAAAGCTCCTATAGGAGCTTTCTGCATAACTTTTGTCCTGCATTAAGCTACCACCTGTCTTTGCCACGGTGAATTATGCTCCTTTTTGGTGGTCGCATTAGAGGGGGTTTACTGTAATTCCCACGCCAGTCCCCCACAGCTTCAGTCTATATTAAATATTAAGACTGTACACATTAGAACGGTATACACTATTGTATGCATCCTGCTTTAAATATTGAAGCTAACAAATATTACACTCAAGACGTTGCACCCTTGTATTGCTGCCTTGCTAAATTTACTGTCATATCTTAAGGTCATTGGTAGAATTCAAGGCTTAGTCCCATTTCCCGGTTGAATATGTGATTCTTTTCTTGGCAACATTTCATGGTTGGTTTCTGTTGCTTTCAAATGTTATTGTTGGCAATGGTTTTGATCACAGGCGAATCTCTGTGGTTACATTAGCAAACAGTTTGGATCCATGTTAGACACCCAGTAACTCAAGGACACGTTTGACACTCTGCCTATGTTTTTGTAAATACATTGAAAGCCGAAGGAGACGATAATTTTCTTAGATGAAATTTGTTAGGTGCCGAAAGGTTACATTTCCTGATATACATGTTTCTTTAAGCATGAGTTATGCATTTTCCCCTATGAATAACCCTAAGCCTAAAACGGAATTATTATAAGGCGATTCTTTGCGTATATATGTGTTACTATGTTTCTTAGACCTACGTTTATGTAAAATAATTGCTAAAACAATCATCTTGTGATTATGGAGAATAAATATATTAAGTTAATCGATGATGAATTTTGCTATTTATCATTCTGCATTGGAGGTGTGGATAAAACAGATTGTCCCGTAGCTATTTACGGTTGTTTTATGTCACACTTTAAAAAAGGGAGGCATTTTATTGTTTTTCACATTTCAACCCGTTGTTCACAAGAAATTTGCTCAGCCATTTGTCGTTCGATAGACTAAAAAGGATTACCACTTGTATTATTAGTAAATACTGTATGTCATTGTTATTCACAAATTTGCGTATACAGGGTAATACTGTATAGTTATGGTATGGTCGTCTTTATGACCGAGTGTATTCAGCCTGTCGATTAGTCGGCTGCTCCATCAATACATCAGCTTTTAATACCTAGAATTCTCACTTATGACTGTTAGGTTGATCATTATGTGTCAAGGAAATCTACTGATACTGATATCACCTTGTGAAAAGTCAGGTCGAAGCTTCATGTCAAAAATATATTTTTCCTGAAACATTTGACTTTAGCCGTAGGATTTTAACTATTAGATATAGACATTTATTTTCAATTATAAATTTGCACATTATGGGTGATGCCATGCAAAGGCCATTGTCAGATCTCGAGACCAAATGCTGACATTTAGTCGGATTATCTCCCTTCGACAAGTCGCATAATTATTATATTGTGTAAATACTTCAAAAATCATGACGCAGATACGAAAAAAGACAGAAAGGGTAAATAAAAATTAAATATGCATACTATGCTATACAATACCACGTATCTCACGATTTTAACAGATGTTTAGTGTAATTAACTAATATGTATATAAATTGACAGGTTTCGTTGAACAATGTATTCATATGATAATTTTTGATATATACAGGGGCGTCGTCCCCATTTGTTTTATGTCGATGTTTGAACATGTGTGCATACTTTAAGTACCCATTGTTAAGATATTGCAAAAATAAGCAAAATCCCAACTAGGCATAGTAGTATGGTGCAGGTCTTACAGAATGATGTCCATGTAGCGCTAGTTTCAATATACGATACACTCTTGTATCGTTTGTCTTGTATTTTGACAAATGAACATTTGATTAATTTTATGTCGCATTATTTGACCAAACAACATAATGGCGCTTTTTCCTTGTGTACGTACTCTTCAATGAATATGAGGATAAATATACATTTAAAACCTTTTAATATGATACGACTCACTTCCTGCCTTGAAATTCATGCTTTTGTGGTTGATTTCATAAACTTCTTACAAACAGACTATTAGCTGGAGTGAGAGTGGAAGAGTGACAAACTCCGAAAGATAAAGAGAAAGAGAGATGAGGAAAAAGGAATGAATACAGAAAGAGATAGTGTACGTTGGGTGTCTTTGCGTGCGTGCAAGTGTACGAAAGCGGGTTGTGTGAAATATCAACAAATGAAAATCGTCATAACCTTTAAAGAAGAAAGATGGAAATATTAAGTAAATTGCAAAGTTATTTGCCAAGACGGCCTACCGATTGATGTAAATTTTTCTGGGGTCTGAGGTAACATAGCCGAGAACGGGGCCGAAAACCATTTCCGGTCAAATTTTGAAACAGTATAACTGAGGAACCATAGGAGATAGAAAAATAGTGTCATCAGCAAATATGATTCATTCTACACGCCCTATCGATTGAATTCGCGTTTTTTTTCTTCTAACAATTCCGCTTCTGCGTTTTCACTCTAGTGCTAGATTTTGAGGTCCAAGGTTCGAAACCATGATATCAATCGATTTAATAACCAGAAATGAGCAACTTTTGTTCTTACAAATATATTCCATATCTGTCCGGTAACGTATTTATAAGTGAATCTTAGTTATTGGGCTCTGGCACAAACAAGGGAACACAAACCGCTTGTATTCAACTGAGTTATCAATTTGACCAATGTTTCAAACTCTCTGTACTGAATCCTTTCCATCGATATGCTACAAGACTGTATTTGAAAGTTTATAGATCGGTACAACACGACCGGTATTTCCGGTCTCTCGGCACCAAATCGGATTGTGTAATCAAATTAAAAAATGAAAATCATCATAACTTTTTAAGGACGAAAGATGGAAATATAAAGTTTATTGCATAGTTGTTTGTCAAGACAATGTCTACCGATTGTGGTAAAAAAAGATGGGTCTGACGTCACATAGCCGAGAACGGGGCCGAAAATCGTTTCTGGTCAAATTTTGAACCGGTATAACAGAGGAACCATAGGAGATAGAAAAATAGTGTCAACAGCAAATATGCTTCATTTTACATGCCCAATCGATTGCATTCGCGTTTTTTCTTCTAGCACTTCCGGTTCTGCGTTTTCACTCTAGAGCTAGAATTTGAGGTCCAAGGTTCGAAACCTTGATATCAATCGATTTTATGACCAGAAATGAGCAACTTTTGTTCTTACATATATATTCCATATCTGTCCGGTAACGTATTATAAGTGAAACTCAGTTATTGGGCTCTGGCATAAACAAGGGAACACAATCCGCTTGTATTCAGCTGGGTTATCAATTTGACCAATATTTCAAACTCTCTGTACTGAATCCTTTCCAACGATATGCTACAAGCTTGTACTTGAAAGCATTAAGATCGGGACAACACGACCGGTATTTCCGGTCTCTCGGCACTAAATCGGATTGTGTAACCAAATTGAAAAATGAAAATCGTCGTAACTTTTTAAAAAAGAAAGATGGAAATATAAAGTAAATTGCAAAGTTGTTTGTCAAGACAATGTCTACCGATTGATGTAAAGTTTTCTAGGGTCTGACGTCACATAGCCGAGAACGGGGCCGAAAACCATTTCCGGTCAAATTTTGAACCGGTATAACAGAATAACCATCGGAGATAGAAAAATAGTGTCAACAGCAAATATGCTTCATTTTACATGCCCTATCGATTGCAATCGAGTTTTTTCTTCTAGCACTTCCGGTTCAGCTTTTTCACTCTAGTGCTAGATTTTGAGGTCCAAGGTTCGAAACCTTGATATCAATCGATTTAATGACCAGAAATGAGCAACTTTTGTTCTTACATATATATTCCATATCTGTCCGGTAACGTATTATAAGTGAAACTCAGTTATTGGGCTCTGGCACAAACAAGGGAACACAATCCGCTTGTATTCAGCTGAGTTATCAATTTGACCAATATTTCAAACTCTCTGTACTGAATCCTTTCCAACGATATGCTACAAGCTTGTACTTGAAAGCATTAAGATCGGGACAACACGACCGGTATTTCCGGTCTCTCGGCACTAAATCGGATTGTGTATCCAAATTGAAAAATGAAAATCGTCATAACTTTTTAAAAAAGAAAGATGGAAATATAAAGTAAATTGCAAAGTTGTTTGTCAAGACAATGTCTACCGATTGATTGATTTTAAAGTTTTCTAGGGTCTGACGTCACATAGCCGAGAACGGGGCCGAAAACCATTTCCGGTCAAATTTTGAACCGGTATAACAGAATAACCATCGGAGATAGAAAAATAGTGTCAACAGCAAATATGCTTCATTTTACATGCCCTATCGATTGCAATCGAGTTTTTTCTTCTAGCACTTCCGGTTCAGCTTTTTCACTCTAGTGCTAGATTTTGAGGTCCAAGGTTCGAAACCTTGATATCAATCGATTTAATGACCAGAAATGAGCAACTTTTGTTCTTACATATATATTCCATATCTGTCCGGTAACGTATTATAAGTGAAACTCAGTTATTGGGCTCTGGCACAAACAAGGGAACACAATCCGCTTGTATTCAGCTGAGTTATCAATTTGACCAATATTTCAAACTCTCTGTACTGAATCCTTTCCAACGATATGCTACAAGCTTGTACTTGAAAGCATTAAGATCGGGACAACACGACCGGTATTTCCGGTCTCTCGGCACTAAATCGAATTGTGTATCCAAATTGAAAAATGAAAATCGTCATAACTTTTTAAAAAAGAAAGATGGAAATATAAAGTAAATTGCAAAGTTGTTTGTCAAGACAATGTCTACCGATTGATGTAAAGTTTTCTAGGGTCTGACGTCACATAGCCGAGAACGGGGCCGAAAACCATTTCCGGTCAAATTTTGAACCGGTATAACAGAATAACCATCGGAGATAGAAAAATAGTGTCAACAGCAAATATGCTTCATTTTACATGTCCTATCGATTGCAATCGAGCTTTTTCTTCTAGCACTTTTGGTTCTGCTTTTTCACTCTAGTGCTAGATTTTGAGGTCCAAGGTTCGAAACCTTGATATCAATCGATTTAATGACCAGAAATGAGCAACTTTTGTTCTTACATATATATTCCATATCTGTCCGGTAACGTATTACAAGTGAAACTCAGTTATTGGGCTCTGGCACAAACAAGGGAAGACAATTCGCTTGTATTCAGCTGAGTTATCAATTTGACCAATGTTTCAAACTCTGTGTACTGAATCCTTTCCAACGATATGCTACAAGCTTGTACTTGAAAGCATTAAGATCGGGACAACACGACCGGTATTTCCGGTCTCTCGGCACTAAATCGGATTGTGTAACCAAATTGAAAAATGAAAATCGTCATAACTTTTTAAAAAAGAAAGATGGAAATATAAAGTAAATTGCAAAGTTGTTTGTCAAGACAATGTCTACCGATTGATGTAAAGTTTTCTAGGGTCTGACGTCACATAGCCGAGAACGGGGCCGAAAACCATTTCCGGTCAAATTTTGAACCGGTATAACAGAATAACCATCGGAGATAGAAAAATAGTGTCAACAGAAAATATGCTTCATTTTACATGCCCTATCGATTGCAATCGAGTTTATTCTTCTAGCACTTCCGGTTCAGCTTTTTCACTCTAGTGCTAGATTTTGAGGTCCAAGGTTCGAAACCTTGATATCAATCGATTTAATGACCAGAAATGAGCAACTTTTGTTCTTACATATATATTCCATATCTGTCCGGTAACGTTTTATAAGTGAAACTCAGTTATTGGGCTCTGGCACAAACAAGGGAACACAATCCGCTTGTATTCAGCTGAGTTATCAATTTGACCAATATTTCAAACTCTCTGTACTGAATCCTTTCCAACGATATGCTACAAGCTTGTACTTGGAAGCATTAAGATCGGGACAACACGACCGGTATTTCCGGTCTCTCGGCACTAAATCGGGTTGTGTAACCAAATTGAAAAATGAAAATCGTCATAACTTTTTAAAAAAGAAAGATGGAAATATAAAGTAAATTGCAAAGTTGTTTGTCAAGACAATGTCTACCGATTGATGTAAAGTTTTCTAGGGTCTGACGTCACATAGCCGAGAACGGGGCCGAAAACCATTTCCGGTCAAATTTTGAACCGGTATAACAGAATAACCATCGGAGATAGAAAAATAGTGTCAACAGCAAATATGCTTCATTTTACATGCCCTATCGATTGCAATCGAGTTTTTTCTTCTAGCACTTCCGGTTCAGCTTTTTCACTCTAGTGCTAGATTTTGAGGTCCAAGGTTCGAAACCTTGATATCAATCGATTTAATGACCAGAAATGAGCAACTTTTGTTCTTACATATATATTCCATATCTGTCCGGTAACGTATTATAAGTGAAACTCAGTTATTGGGCTCTGGCACAAACAAGGGAACACAATCCGCTTGTATTCAGCTGAGTTATCAATTTGACCAATATTTCAAACTCTCTGTACTGAATTCTTTCCAACGATATGCTACAAGCTTGTACTTGAAAGCATTAAGATCGGGACAACACGACCGGTATTTCCGGTCTCTCGGCACTAAATCGGATTGTGTATCCAAATTGAAAAATGAAAATCGTCATAACTTTTTAAAAAAGAAAGATGGAAATATAAAGTAAATTGCAAAGTTGTTTGTCAAGACAATGTCTACCGATTGATGTAAAGTTTTCTAGGGTCTGACGTCACATAGCCGAGAACGGGGCCGAAAACCATTTCCGGTCAAATTTTGAACCGGTATAACAGAATAACCATCGGAGATAGAAAAATAGTGTCAACAGCAAATATGCTTCATTTTACATGTCCTATCGATTGCAATCGAGCTTTTTCTTCTAGCACTTTTGGTTCTGCTTTTTCACTCTAGTGCTAGATTTTGAGGTCCAAGGTTCGAAACCTTGATATCAATCGATTTAATGACCAGAAATGAGCAACTTTTGTTCTTACATATATATTCCATATCTGTCCGGTAACGTATTACAAGTGAAACTCAGTTATTGGGCTCTGGCACAAACAAGGGAAGACAATTCGCTTGTATTCAGCTGAGTTATCAATTTGACCAATGTTTCAAACTCTGTGTACTGAATCCTTTCCAACGATATGCTACAAGCTTGTACTTGAAAGCATTAAGATCGGGACAACACCACCGGTATTTCCGGTCTCTCGGCACTAAATCGGATTGTGTAACCAAATTGAAAAATGAAAATCGTCATAACTTTTTAAAAAAGAAAGATGGAAATATAAAGTAAATTGCAAAGTTGTTTGTCAAGACAATGTCTACCGATTGATGTAAAGTTTTCTAGGGTCTGACGTCACATAGCCGAGAACGGGGCCGAAAACCATTTCCGGTCAAATTTTGAACCGGTATAACAGAATAACCATCGGAGATAGAAAAATAGTGTCAACAGCAAATATGCTTCATTTTACATGCCCTATCGATTGCAATCGAGTTTTTTCTTCTAGCACTTCCGGTTCAGCTTTTTCACTCTAGTGCTAGATTTTGAGGTCCAAGGTTCGAAACCTTGATATCAATCGATTTAATGATCAGAAATGAGCAACTTTTGTTCTTACATATATATTCCATATCTGTCCGGTAACGTATTATAAGTGAAACTCAGTTATTGGGCTCTGGCATAAAGAAGGGAACACAATCCGCTTGTATTCAGCTGAGTTATCAATTTGACCAATATTTCAAACTCTCTGTACTGAATCCTTTCCAACGATATGCTACAAGCTTGTACTTGGAAGCATTAAGATCGGGACAACACGACCGGTATTTCCGGTCTCTCGGCACTAAATCGGGTTGTGTAACCAAATTGAAAAATGAAAATCGTCATAACTTTTTAAAAAAGAAAGATGGAAATATAAAGTAAATTGCAAAGTTGTTTGTCAAGACAATGTCTACCGATTGATGTAAAGTTTTCTAGGGTCTGACGTCACATAGCCGAGAACGGGGCCGAAAACCATTTCCGGTCAAATTTTGAACCGGTATAACAGAATAACCATCGGAGATAGAAAAATAGTGTCAACAGCAAATATGCTTCATTTTACATGCCCTATCGATTGCAATCGAGTTTTTTCTTCTAGCACTTTCGGTTCAGCTTTTTCACTCTAGTGCTAGATTTTGAGGTCCAAGGTTCGAAACCTTGATATCAATCGATTTAATGATCAGAAATGAGCAACTTTTGTTCTTACATATATATTCCATATCTGTCCGGTAACGTATTATAAGTGAAACTCAGTTATTGGGCTCTGGCATAAACAAGGGAACACAATCCGCTTGTATTCAACTGAGTTATCAATTTGACCAATATTTCAAACTCTCTGTACTGAATCCTTTCCAACGATATGCTACAAGCTTGTACTTGGAAGCATTAAGATCGGGACAACACGACCGGTATTTCCGGTCTCTCGGCACTAAATCGGGTTGTGTAACCAAATTGAAAAATGAAAATCGTCATAACTTTTTAAAAAAGAAAGATGGAAATATAAAGTAAATTGCAAAGTTGTTTGTCAAGACAATGTCTACCGATTGATGTAAATTTTCTAGGGTCTGACGTCACATAGCCAGAACGGGGCCGAAAACCATTTCCGGTCAAATTTTGAACCGATATAACAGATTAACCATCGGAGATAGAAAACTAGTGTCAACAGCAAATATGCTTCATTTTACATGCCCTATCGATTGCAATCGAGTTTTTTCTTCTAGCACTTCCGGTTCTGCTTTTTCACTCTAGTGCTAGATTTTGAGGTCCAAGGTTCGAAACCTTGATATCAATCGATTTAATGACCAGAAATGAGCAACTTTTGTTCTTACATATATATTCCATATCTGTCCGGTAACGTATTATAAGTGAAACTCAGTTATTGGGCTCTGGCACAAACAAGGGAACACAATCCGCTTGTATTCAACTGAGTTATCAATTTGACCAATATTTCAAACTCTCTGTACTGAATCCTTTCCAACGATATGCTACAAGCTTGTACTTGGAAGCATTAAGATCGGGACAACACGACCGGTATTTCCGGTCTCTCGGCACTAAATCGGGTTGTGTAACCAAATTGAAAACTGAAAATCGTCATAACTTTTTAAAAAAGAAAGATGGAAATATAAAGTAAATTGCAAAGTTGTTTGTCAAGACAATGTCTACCGATTGATGTAAAGTTTTCTAGGGTCTGACGTCACATAGCCGAGAACGGGGCCGAAAACCATTTCCGGTCAAATTTTGAACCGGTATAACAGAATAACCATCGGAGATAGAAAAATAGTGTCAACAGCAAATATGCTTCATTTTACATGCCCTATCGATTGCAATCGAGCTTTTTCTTCTAGCACTTCCGGTTCAGCTTTTTCACTCTAGTGCTAGGTTTTGAGGTCCAAGGTTCGAAACCTTGATATCAATCGATTTAATGACCAGAAATGAGCAACTTTTGTTCTTACATATATATTCCATATCTGTCCGGTAACGTATTATAAGTGAAACTCAGTTATTGGGCTCTGGCACAAACAAGGGAACACAATCCGCTTGTATTCAGCTGAGTTATCAATTTGACCAATATTTCAAACTCTCTGTACTGAATCCTTTCCAACGATATGCTACAAGCTTGTACTTGAAAGCATTAAGATCGGGACAACACGACCGGTATTTCCGGTCTCTCGGCACTAAATCGGATTGTGTATCCAAATTGAAAAATGAAAATCGTCATAACTTTTTAAAAAAGAAAGATGGAAATATAAAGTAAATTGCAAAGTTGTTTGTCAAGACAATGTCTACCGATTGATGTAAAGTTTTCTAGGGTCTGACGTCACATAGCCGAGAACGGGGCCGAAAACCATTTCCGGTCAAATTTTGAACCGGTATAACAGAATAACCATCGGAGATAGAAAAATAGTGTCAACAGCAAATATGCTTCATTTTACATGTCCTATCGATTGCAATCGAGCTTTTTCTTCTAGCACTTTTGGTTCTGCTTTTTCACTCTAGTGCTAGATTTTGAGGTCCAAGGTTCGAAACCTTGATATCAATCGATTTAATGACCAGAAATGAGCAACTTTTGTTCTTACATATATATTCCATATCTGTCCGGTAACGTATTACAAGTGAAACTCAGTTATTGGGCTCTGGCACAAACAAGGGAAGACAATTCGCTTGTATTCAGCTGAGTTATCAATTTGACCAATGTTTCAAACTCTCTGTACTGAATCCTTTCCAACGATATGCTACAAGCTTGTACTTGAAAGCATTAAGATCGGGACAACACGACCGGTATTTCCGGTCTCTCGGCACTAAATCGGATTGTGTAACCAAATTGAAAAATGAAAATCGTCATAACTTTTTAAAAAAGAAAGATGGAAATATAAAGTAAATTGCAAAGTTGTTTGTCAAGACAATATCTACCGATTGATGTAAAGTTTTCTAGGGTCTGACGTCACATAGCCGAGAACGGGGCCGAAAACCATTTCCGGTCAAATTTTGAACCGGTATAACAGAATAACCATCGGAGATAGAAAAATAGTGTCAACAGAAAATATGCTTCATTTTACATGCCCTATCGATTGCAATCGAGTTTTTTCTTCTAGCACTTCCGGTTCAGCTTTTTCACTCTAGTGCTAGATTTTGAGGTCCAAGGTTCGAAACCTTGATATCAATCGATTTAATGACCAGAAATGAGCAACTTTTGTTCTAACATATATATTCCATATCTGTCCGGTAACGTATTATAAGTGAAACTCAGTTATTGGGCTCTGGCACAAACAAGGGAACACAATCCGCTTGTATTCAGCTGAGTTATCAATTTGACCAATATTTCAAACTCTCTGTACTGAATTCTTTCCAACGATATGCTACAAGCTTGTACTTGAAAGCATTAAGATCGGGACAACACGACCGGTATTTCCGGTCTCTCGGCACTAAATCGGATTGTGTATCCAAATTGAAAAATGAAAATCGTCATAACTTTTTAAAAAAGAAAGATGGAAATATAAAGTAAATTGCAAAGTTGTTTGTCAAGACAATGTCTACCGATTGATGTAAAGTTTTCTAGGGTCTGACGTCACATAGCCGAGAACGGGGCCGAAAACCATTTCCGGTCAAATTTTGAACCGGTATAACAGAATAACCATCGGAGATAGAAAAATAGTGTCAACAGCAAATATGCTTCATTTTACATGTCCTATCGATTGCAATCGAGCTTTTTCTTCTAGCACTTTTGGTTCTGCTTTTTCACTCTAGTGCTAGATTTTGAGGTCCAAGGTTCGAAACCTTGATATCAATCGATTTAATGACCAGAAATGAGCAACTTTTGTTCTTACATATATATTCCATATCTGTCCGGTAACGTATTACAAGTGAAACTCAGTTATTGGGCTCTGGCACAAACAAGGGAAGACAATTCGCTTGTATTCAGCTGAGTTATCAATTTGACCAATGTTTCAAACTCTGTGTACTGAATCCTTTCCAACGATATGCTACAAGCTTGTACTTGAAAGCATTAAGATCGGGACAACACCACCGGTATTTCCGGTCTCTCGGCACTAAATCGGATTGTGTAACCAAATTGAAAAATGAAAATCGTCATAACTTTTTAAAAAAGAAAGATGGAAATATAAAGTAAATTGCAAAGTTGTTTGTCAAGACAATGTCTACCGATTGATGTAAAGTTTTCTAGGGTCTGACGTCACATAGCCGAGAACGGGGCCGAAAACCATTTCCGGTCAAATTTTGAACCGGTATAACAGAATAACCATCGGAGATAGAAAAATAGTGTCAACAGCAAATATGCTTCATTTTACATGCCCTATCGATTGCAATCGAGTTTTTTCTTCTAGCACTTCCGGTTCAGCTTTTTCACTCTAGTGCTAGATTTTGAGGTCCAAGGTTCGAAACCTTGATATCAATCGATTTAATGATCAGAAATGAGCAACTTTTGTTCTTACATATATATTCCATATCTGTCCGGTAACGTATTATAAGTGAAACTCAGTTATTGGGCTCTGGCATAAAGAAGGGAACACAATCCGCTTGTATTCAGCTGAGTTATCAATTTGACCAATATTTCAAACTCTCTGTACTGAATCCTTTCCAACGATATGCTACAAGCTTGTACTTGGAAGCATTAAGATCGGGACAACACGACCGGTATTTCCGGTCTCTCGGCACTAAATCGGGTTGTGTAACCAAATTGAAAAATGAAAATCGTCATAACTTTTTAAAAAAGAAAGATGGAAATATAAAGTAAATTGCAAAGTTGTTTGTCAAGACAATGTCTACCGATTGATGTAAAGTTTTCTAGGGTCTGACGTCACATAGCCGAGAACGGGGCCGAAAACCATTTCCGGTCAAATTTTGAACCGGTATAACAGAATAACCATCGGAGATAGAAAAATAGTGTCAACAGCAAATATGCTTCATTTTACATGCCCTATCGATTGCAATCGAGTTTTTTCTTCTAGCACTTTCGGTTCAGCTTTTTCACTCTAGTGCTAGATTTTGAGGTCCAAGGTTCGAAACCTTGATATCAATCGATTTAATGATCAGAAATGAGCAACTTTTGTTCTTACATATATATTCCATATCTGTCCGGTAACGTATTATAAGTGAAACTCAGTTATTGGGCTCTGGCATAAACAAGGGAACACAATCCGCTTGTATTCAACTGAGTTATCAATTTGACCAATATTTCAAACTCTCTGTACTGAATCCTTTCCAACGATATGCTACAAGCTTGTACTTGGAAGCATTAAGATCGGGACAACACGACCGGTATTTCCGGTCTCTCGGCACTAAATCGGGTTGTGTAACCAAATTGAAAAATGAAAATCGTCATAACTTTTTAAAAAAGAAAGATGGAAATATAAAGTAAATTGCAAAGTTGTTTGTCAAGACAATGTCTACCGATTGATGTAAATTTTCTAGGGTCTGACGTCACATAGCCAGAACGGGGCCGAAAACCATTTCCGGTCAAATTTTGAACCGATATAACAGATTAACCATCGGAGATAGAAAACTAGTGTCAACAGCAAATATGCTTCATTTTACATGCCCTATCGATTGCAATCGAGTTTTTTCTTCTAGCACTTCCGGTTCTGCTTTTTCACTCTAGTGCTAGATTTTGAGGTCCAAGGTTCGAAACCTTGATATCAATCGATTTAATGACCAGAAATGAGCAACTTTTGTTCTTACATATATATTCCATATCTGTCCGGTAACGTATTATAAGTGAAACTCAGTTATTGGGCTCTGGCACAAACAAGGGAACACAATCCGCTTGTATTCAACTGAGTTATCAATTTGACCAATATTTCAAACTCTCTGTACTGAATCCTTTCCAACGATATGCTACAAGCTTGTACTTGGAAGCATTAAGATCGGGACAACACGACCGGTATTTCCGGTCTCTCGGCACTAAATCGGGTTGTGTAACCAAATTGAAAACTGAAAATCGTCATAACTTTTTAAAAAAGAAAGATGGAAATATAAAGTAAATTGCAAAGTTGTTTGTCAAGACAATGTCTACCGATTGATGTAAAGTTTTCTAGGGTCTGACGTCACATAGCCGAGAACGGGGCCGAAAACCATTTCCGGTCAAATTTTGAACCGGTATAACAGAATAACCATCGGAGATAGAAAAATAGTGTCAACAGCAAATATGCTTCATTTTACATGCCCTATCGATTGCAATCGAGCTTTTTCTTCTAGCACTTCCGGTTCAGCTTTTTCACTCTAGTGCTAGGTTTTGAGGTCCAAGGTTCGAAACCTTGATATCAATCGATTTAATGACCAGAAATGAGCAACTTTTGTTCTTACATATATATTCCATATCTGTCCGGTAACGTATTATAAGTGAAACTCAGTTATTGGGCTCTGGCACAAACAAGGGAACACAATCCGCTTGTATTCAGCTGAGTTATCAATTTGACCAATATTTCAAACTCTCTGTACTGAATCCTTTCCAACGATATGCTACAAGCTTGTACTTGAAAGCATTAAGATCGGGACAACACGACCGGTATTTCCGGTCTCTCGGCACTAAATCGGATTGTGTATCCAAATTGAAAAATGAAAATCGTCATAACTTTTTAAAAAAGAAAGATGGAAATATAAAGTAAATTGCAAAGTTGTTTGTCAAGACAATGTCTACCGATTGATGTAAAGTTTTCTAGGGTCTGACGTCACATAGCCGAGAACGGGGCCGAAAACCATTTCCGGTCAAATTTTGAACCGGTATAACAGAATAACCATCGGAGATAGAAAAATAGTGTCAACAGCAAATATGCTTCATTTTACATGTCCTATCGATTGCAATCGAGCTTTTTCTTCTAGCACTTTTGGTTCTGCTTTTTCACTCTAGTGCTAGATTTTGAGGTCCAAGGTTCGAAACCTTGATATCAATCGATTTAATGACCAGAAATGAGCAACTTTTGTTCTTACATATATATTCCATATCTGTCCGGTAACGTATTACAAGTGAAACTCAGTTATTGGGCTCTGGCACAAACAAGGGAAGACAATTCGCTTGTATTCAGCTGAGTTATCAATTTGACCAATGTTTCAAACTCTCTGTACTGAATCCTTTCCAACGATATGCTACAAGCTTGTACTTGAAAGCATTAAGATCGGGACAACACGACCGGTATTTCCGGTCTCTCGGCACTAAATCGGATTGTGTAACCAAATTGAAAAATGAAAATCGTCATAACTTTTTAAAAAAGAAAGATGGAAATATAAAGTAAATTGCAAAGTTGTTTGTCAAGACAATATCTACCGATTGATGTAAAGTTTTCTAGGGTCTGACGTCACATAGCCGAGAACGGGGCCGAAAACCATTTCCGGTCAAATTTTGAACCGGTATAACAGAATAACCATCGGAGATAGAAAAATAGTGTCAACAGAAAATATGCTTCATTTTACATGCCCTATCGATTGCAATCGAGTTTTTTCTTCTAGCACTTCCGGTTCAGCTTTTTCACTCTAGTGCTAGATTTTGAGGTCCAAGGTTCGAAACCTTGATATCAATCGATTTAATGACCAGAAATGAGCAACTTTTGTTCTAACATATATATTCCATATCTGTCCGGTAACGTATTATAAGTGAAACTCAGTTATTGGGCTCTGGCACAAACAAGGGAACACAATCCGCTTGTATTCAGCTGAGTTATCAATTTGACCAATATTTCAAACTCTCTGTACTGAATCCTTTCCAACGATATGCTACAAGCTTGTACTTGGAAGCATTAAGATCGGGACAACACGACCGGTATTTCCGGTCTCTCGGCACTAAATCGGGTTGTGTAACCAAATTGAAAAATGAAAATCGTCATAACTTTTTAAAAAAGAAAGATGGAAATATAAAGTAAATTGCAAAGTTGTTTGTCAAGACAATGTCTACCGATTGATGTAAAGTTTTCTAGGGTCTGACGTCACATAGCCGAGAACGGGGCCGAAAACCATTTCCGGTCAAATTTTGAACCGGTATAACAGAATAACCATCGGAGATAGAAAAATAGTGTCAACAGCAAATATGCTTCATTTTACATGCCCTATCGATTGCAATCGAGTTTTTTCTTCTAGCACTTCCGGTTCTGCTTTTTCACTCTAGTGCTAGATTTTGAGGTCCAAGGTTCGAAACCTTGATATCAATCGATTTAATGACCAGAAATGAGCAACTTTTGTTCTTACATATATATTCCATATCTGTCCGGTAACGTATTATAAGTGAAACTCAGTTATTGGGCTCTGGCACAAACAAGGGAACACAATCCGCTTGTATTCAGCTGAGTTATCAATTTGACCAATATTTCAAACTCTCTGTACTGAATTCTTTCCAACGATATGCTACAAGCTTGTACTTGAAAGCATTAAGATCGGGACAACACGACCGGTATTTCCGGTCTCTCGGCACTAAATCGGATTGTGTATCCAAATTGAAAAATGAAAATCGTCATAACTTTTTAAAAAAGAAAGATGGAAATATAAAGTAAATTGCAAAGTTGTTTGTCAAGACAATGTCTACCGATTGATGTAAAGTTTTCTAGGGTCTGACGTCACATAGCCGAGAACGGGGCCGAAAACCATTTCCGGTCAAATTTTGAACCGGTATAACAGAATAACCATCGGAGATAGAAAAATAGTGTCAACAGCAAATATGCTTCATTTTACATGTCCTATCGATTGCAATCGAGCTTTTTCTTCTAGCACTTTTGATTCTGCTTTTTCACTCTAGTGCTAGATTTTGAGGTCCAAGGTTCGAAACCTTGATATCAATCGATTTAATGACCAGAAATGAGCAACTTTTGTTCTTACATATATATTCCATATCTGTCCGGTAACGTATTACAAGTGAAACTCAGTTATTGGGCTCTGGCACAAACAAGGGAAGACAATTCGCTTGTATTCAGCTGAGTTATCAATTTGACCAATGTTTCAAACTCTCTGTACTGAATTCTTTCCAACGATATGCTACAAGCTTGTACTTGAAAGCATTAAGATCGGGACAACACGACCGGTATTTCCGGTCTCTCGGCACTAAATCGGATTGTGTAACCAAATTGAAAAATGAAAATCGTCATAACTTTTTAAAAAAGAAAGATGGAAATATAAAGTAAATTGCAAAGTTGTTTGTCAAGACAATGTCTACCGATTGATGTAAAGTTTTCTAGGGTCTGACGTCACATAGCCGAGAACGGGGCCGAAAACCATTTCCGGTCAAATTTTGAACCGGTATAACAGAATAACCATCGGAGATAGAAAAATAGTGTCAACAGCAAATATGCTTCATTTTACATGCCCTATCGATTGCAATCGAGTTTTTTCTTCTAGCACTTTCGGTTCAGCTTTTTCACTCTAGTGGTAGATTTTGAGGTCCAAGGTTCGAAACCTTGATATCAATCGATTTAATGATCAGAAATGAGCAACTTTTGGTCTTACATATATATTCCATATCTGTCCGGTAACGTATTATAAGTGAAACTCAGTTATTGGGCTCTGGCATAAAGAAGGGAACACAATCCGCTTGTATTCAGCTGAGTTATCAATTTGACCAATATGTCAAACTCTCTGTACTGAATCCTTTCCAACGATATGCTACAAGCTTGTACTTGAAAGCATTAAGATCGGGACAACACGACCGGTATTTCCGGTCTCTCGGCACTAAATCGGGTTGTGTAACCAAATTGAAAAATGAAAATCGTCATAACTTTTTAAAAAAGAAAGATGGAAATATAAAGTAAATTGCAAAGTTGTTTGTCAAGACAATGTCTACCGATTGATGTAAAGTTTTCTAGGGTCTGACGTCACATAGCCGAGAACGGGGCCGAAAACCATTTCCGGTCAAATTTTGAACCGGTATAACAGAATAACCATCGGAGATAGAAAAATAGTGTCAACAGCAAATATGCTTCATTTTACATGCCCTATCGATTGCAATCGAGTTTTTTCTTCTAGCACTTTCGGTTCAGCTTTTTCACTCTAGTGCTAGATTTTGAGGTCCAAGGTTCGAAACCTTGATATCAATCGATTTAATGATCAGAAATGAGCAACTTTTGTTCTTACATATATATTCCATATCTGTCCGGTAACGTATTATAAGTGAAACTCAGTTATTGGGCTCTGGCATAAAGAAGGGAACACAATCCGCTTGTATTCAGCTGAGTTATCAATTTGACCAATATTTCAAACTCTCTGTACTGAATCCTTTCCAACGATATGCTACAAGCTTGTACTTGGAAGCATTAAGATCGGGACAACACGACCGGTATTTCCGGTCTCTCGGCACTAAATCGGGTTGTGTAACCAAATTGAAAAATGAAAATCGTCATAACTTTTTAAAAAAGAAAGATGGAAATATAAAGTAAATTGCAAAGTTGTTTGTCAAGACAATGTCTACCGATTGATGTAAATTTTCTAGGGTCTGACGTCACATAGCCAGAACGGGGCCGAAAACCATTTCCGGTCAAATTTTAAACCGATATAACAGATTAACCATCGGAGATAGAAAAATAGTGTCAACAGCAAATATGCTTCATTTTACATGTCCTATCGATTGCAATCGAGCTTTTTCTTCTAGCACTTTTGATTCTGCTTTTTCACTCTAGTGCTAGATTTTGAGGTCCAAGGTTCGAAACCTTGATATCAATCGATTTAATGACCAGAAATGAGCAACTTTTGTTCTTACATATATATTCCATATCTGTCCGGTAACGTATTACAAGTGAAACTCAGTTATTGGGCTCTGGCACAAACAAGGGAAGACAATTCGCTTGTATTCAGCTGAGTTATCAATTTGACCAATGTTTCAAACTCTGTGTACTGAATTCTTTCCAACGATATGCTACAAGCTTGTACTTGAAAGCATTAAGATCGGGACAACACGATCGGTATTTCCGGTCTCTCGGCACTAAATCGGATTGTGTAACCAAATTGAAAAATGAAAATCGTCATAACTTTTTAAAAAAGAAAGATGGAAATATAAAGTAAATTGCAAAGTTGTTTGTCAAGACAATGTCTACCGATTGATGTAAAGTTTTCTAGGGTCTGACGTCACATAGCCGAGAACGGGGCCGAAAACCATTTCCGGTCAAATTTTGAACCGGTATAACAGAATAACCATCGGAGATAGAAAAATAGTGTCAACAGCAAATATGCTTCATTTTACATGCCCTATCGATTGCAATCGAGTTTTTTCTTCTAGCACTTCCGGTTCAGCTTTTTCACTCTAGTGCTAGATTTTGAGGTCCAAGGTTCGAAACCTTGATATCAATCGATTTAATGATCAGAAATGAGCAACTTTTGTTCTTACATATATATTCCATATCTGTCCGGTAACGTATTATAAGTGAAACTCAGTTATTGGGCTCTGGCATAAAGAAGGGAACACAATCCGCTTGTATTCAGCTGAGTTATCAATTTGACCAATATTTCAAACTCTCTGTACTGAATCCTTTCCAACGATATGCTACAAGCTTGTACTTGGAAGCATTAAGATCGGGACAACACGACCGGTATTTCCGGTCTCTCGGCACTAAATCGGGTTGTGTAACCAAATTGAAAAATGAAAATCGTCATAACTTTTTAAAAAAGAAAGATGGAAATATAAAGTAAATTGCAAAGTTGTTTGTCAAGACAATGTCTACCGATTGATGTAAAGTTTTCTAGGGTCTGACGTCACATAGCCGAGAACGGGGCCGAAAACCATTTCCGGTCAAATTTTGAACCGGTATAACAGAATAACCATCGGAGATAGAAAAATAGTGTCAACAGCAAATATGCTTCATTTTACATGCCCTATCGATTGCAATCGAGTTTTTTCTTCTAGCACTTTCGGTTCAGCTTTTTCACTCTAGTGCTAGATTTTGAGGTCCAAGGTTCGAAACCTTGATATCAATCGATTTAATGATCAGAAATGAGCAACTTTTGTTCTTACATATATATTCCATATCTGTCCGGTAACGTATTATAAGTGAAACTCAGTTATTGGGCTCTGGCATAAAGAAGGGAACACAATCCGCTTGTATTCAGCTGAGTTATCAATTTGACCAATATTTCAAACTCTCTGTACTGAATCCTTTCCAACGATATGCTACAAGCTTGTACTTGGAAGCATTAAGATCGGGACAACACGACCGGTATTTCCGGTCTCTCGGCACTAAATCGGGTTGTGTAACCAAATTGAAAAATGAAAATCGTCATAACTTTTTAAAAAAGAAAGATGGAAATATAAAGTAAATTGCAAAGTTGTTTGTCAAGACAATGTCTACCGATTGATGTAAATTTTCTAGGGTCTGACGTCACATAGCCAGAACGGGGCCGAAAACCATTTCCGGTCAAATTTTAAACCGATATAACAGATTAACCATCGGAGATAGAAAACTAGTGTCAACAGCAAATATGCTTCATTTTACATGCCCTATCGATTGCAATCGAGTTTTTTCTTCTAGCACTTCCGGTTCTGCTTTTTCACTCTAGTGCTAGATTTTGAGGTCCAAGGTTCGAAACCTTGATATCAATCGATTTAATGACCAGAAATGAGCAACTTTTGTTCTTACATATATATTCCATATCTGTCCGGTAACGTATTATAAGTGAAACTCAGTTATTGGGCTCTGGCACAAACAAGGGAACACAATCCGCTTGTATTCAACTGAGTTATCAATTTGACCAATATTTCAAACTCTCTGTACTGAATCCTTTCCAACGATATGCTACAAGCTTGTACTTGGAAGCATTAAGATCGGGACAACACGACCGGTATTTCCGGTCTCTCGGCACTAAATCGGGTTGTGTAACCAAATTGAAAACTGAAAATCGTCATAACTTTTTAAAAAAGAAAGATGGAAATATAAAGTAAATTGCAAAGTTGTTTGTCAAGACAATGTCTACCGATTGATGTAAAGTTTTCTAGGGTCTGACGTCACATAGCCGAGAACGGGGCCGAAAACCATTTCCGGTCAAATTTTGAACCGGTATAACAGAATAACCATCGGAGATAGAAAAATAGTGTCAACAGCAAATATGCTTCATTTTACATGCCCTATCGATTGCAATCGAGTTTTTTCTTCTAGCACTTCCGGTTCAGCTTTTTCACTCTAGTGCTAGATTTTGAGGTCCAAGGTTCGAAACCTTGATATCAATCGATTTAATGACCAGAAATGAGCAACTTTTGTTCTAACATATATATTCCATATCTGTCCGGTAACGTATTATAAGTGAAACTCAGTTATTGGACTCTGGCACAAACAAGGGAACACAATCCGCTTGTATTCAGCTGAGTTATCAATTTGACCAATATTTCAAACTCTCTGTACTGAATCCTTTCCAACGATATGCTACAAGCTTGTACTTGGAAGCATTAAGATCGGGACAACACGACCGGTATTTCCGGTCTCTCGGCACTAAATCGGGTTGTGTAACCAAATTGAAAAATGAAAATCGTCATAACTTTTTAAAAAAGAAAGATGGAAATATAAAGTAAATTGCAAAGTTGTTTGTCAAGACAATGTCTACCGATTGATGTAAAGTTTTCTAGGGTCTGACGTCAAATAGCCGAGAACGGGGCCGAAAACCATTTCCGGTCAAATTTTGAACCGATATAACAGAATAACCATCGGAGATAGAAAAATAGTGTCAACAGCAAATATGCTTCATTTTACATGCCCTATCGATTGCAATCGAGTTTTTTCTTCTAGCACTTCCGGTTCTGCTTTTTCACTCTAGTGCTAGATTTTGAGGTCCAAGGTTCGAAACCTTGATGTCAATCGATTTAATGACCAGAAATGAGCAACTTTTGTTCTTACATATATATTCCATATCTGTCCGGTAACGTATTATAAGTGAAACTCAGTTATTGGGCTCTGGCACAAACAAGGGATCACAATCCACTTGTATTCAGCTGAGTTATCAATTTGACCAATATTTCTAACTATCTGTACTGAATCTTTTCCAACGATATGCTACAAGCTTGTACTTGAAAGCATTAAGATCGGGACAACACGACCGGCGTTTCCGGTCACTCGGCACTAAATCGGGTTGTGTAACCAAATTGAAAACTGAAAATCGTCATAACATTTTAAAAAAGAAAGATGGAAATATAAAGTAAATTGCAAAGTTGTTTGTCAAGACAATGTCTACCGATTGATGTAAAGTTTTCTAGGGTCTGACGTCACATAGCCGAGAACGGGGCCGAAAACCATTTCCGGTCAAATTTTGAACCGGTATAACAGAATAACCATCGGAGATAGAAAAATAGTGTCAACAGCAAATATGCTTCATTTCACATGCTCTATCGATTGCAATCGAGGTTTTTCTTCTAGCACTTCCTGTTCTGCTTTTTCACTCTAGTGCTAGATTTTGAGGTCCAAGGTTCGAAACCTTGATATCAATCGATTTAATGATCAGAAATGAGCAACTTTTGTTCTTACATATATATTCCATATCTGTCCGGTACCGTATTACAAGTGAAACTCAGTTATTGGGCTCTGGCACAAACAAGGGAAGACAATTCGCTTGTATTCAGCTGAGTTATCAATTTGACAAATGTTTCAAACTCTGTGTACTGAATCCTTTCCAACGATATGCTACAAGCTTGTACTTGAAAGTATTAAGATCGGGACAACACGACCGGTATTTCCGGTCTCTCGGCACTAAATCGGATTGTGTAACCAAATTGAAAAATGAAAATCGTCATAACTTTTTAAAAAAGAAAGATGGAAATATAAAGTAAATTGCAAAGTTGTTTGTCAAGACAATGTCTACCGATTGATGTAAAGTTTTCTAGGGTCTGACGTCACATAGCCGAGAACGGGGCCGAAAACCATTTCCGGTCAAATTTTGAACCGGTATAACAGAATAACCATCGGAGATAGAAAAATAGTGTCAACAGCAAATATGCTTCATTTTACATGCCCTATCGATTGCAATCGAGTTTTTTCTTCTAGCACTTTCGGTTCAGCTTTTTCACTCTAGTGCTAGATTTTGAGGTCCAAGGTTCGAAACCTTGATATCAATCGATTTAATGATCAGAAATGAGCAACTTTTGTTCTTACATATATATTCCATATCTGTCCGGTAACGTATTATAAGTGAAACTCAGTTATTGGGCTCTGGCATAAAGAAGGGAACACAATCCGCTTGTATTCAGCTGAGTTATCAATTTGACCAGTATTTCAAACTCTCTGTACTGAATCCTTTCCAACGATATGCTACAAGCTTGTACTTGGAAGCATTAAGATCGGGACAACACGACCGGTATTTCCGGTCTCTCGGCACTAAATCGGGTTGTGTAACCAAATTGAAAAATGAAAATCGTCATAACTTTTTAAAAAAGAAAGATGGAAATATAAAGTAAATTGCAAAGTTGTTTGTCAAGACAATGTCTACCGATTGATGTAAATGTTCTAGGGTCTGACGTCACATAGCCAGAACGGGGCCGAAAACCATTTCCGGTCAAATTTTGAACCGATATAACAGATTAACCATCGGAGATAGAAAACTAGTGTCAACAGCAAATATGCTTCATTTTACATGCCCTATCGATTGCAATCGAGCTTTTTCTTCTAGCACTTTTGGTTCAGCTTTTTCACTCTAGTGCTAGATTTTGAGGTCCGAGGTTCAAAACCTTGATATCAATCGATTTAATGACCAGAAATGAGCAACTTTTGTTCTTACATATATATTCCATATCTGTCCGGTAACGTATTATAAGTGAAACTCGGTTATTGGGCTCTGGAATAAACAAGGGAACACAATCCGCTTGTATTCAGCTGAGTTATCAATTTGACCAATGTTTCAAACTCTCTGTACTGAATCCTTTCCAACGATATGCTACAAGCTTGTACTTGAAAGCATTAAGATCGGGACAACACGACCGGTATTTCCGATCTCTAGGCACTAAATCGGGTTGTGTAACCAAATTGAAAATGAAAATCGTCTTAAATTTTTAAAAATAAAAGATGGATATATAAAGTAAATTGCAAAGTTGTTTGTCAAGACAATGTCTACCGATTGATGTAAAATTTTCTTCGGTCTGACGTCACATAGCCGAGAACGGGACCGAAAACCATTTCCGGTAAAAATTTGAACCGGTAAAACAGAATAACCATCGGAGATAGAAAACTAGTGTCAACAGCAAATATGCTTCATTTTACATGCCCTATCGATTGCAATCGAGTTTTTTCTTCTAGCACTTCCGGTTCTGCTTTTTCACTCTAGTGTTAGATTTTGAGGTCAAAGGTTCAAAACATTGATATCAATCGATTTAATGACCTGACATGAGCAACTTTTGTTCTTACATATATATTCCATATCTGTCCGGTAACGTATTATAAGTGAAACTCAGTTATTGGGCTCTGGAATAAACAAGGGAACACAATCCGCTTGTATTCAGCTGAGTTATCAATTTGACCAATGTTTCAAACCCTCTGTACTGAATCCTTTCCAACGATATGCTACAATCTTGTACTTGAAAGTATTAAGATCGGGACAACACGACCGTTATTTCCGGTCTCTCGGCACTAAATCGGATTGTGTAACCAAATTGAAAAATGAAAATCGTCATAACTTTTTAAAAAAGAAAGATGGAAATATAAAGTAAATTGCAAAGTTGTTTGTCAAGACAATGTCTACCGATTGATGTAAAGTTTTCTAGGGTCTGACGTCACATAGCCGAGAACGGGACCGAAAACCATTTCCGGTCAAATTTGGAACCGATATAACAGAATAATCATCGGAGATAGAAAAATAGTGTCAACAGCAAATATGCTTCATTTTACATGTCCTATCGATTGCAATCGAGCTTTTTCTTCTAGCACTTTTGGTTCTGCTTTTTCACTCTAGTGCTAGATTTTTTGAGGTCCAAGGTTCGAAACCTTGATATCAATCGATTTAATGACCAGAAATGAGCAACTTTTGTTCTTACATATATATTCCATATCTGTCCGGTAACGTATTATAAGTGAAACTCATTTATTGGGCTCTGGCACAAACAAGGGAACACCGCTTGTATTCCGCTGAGTTATCAATTTGACCAATATTTCAAACTCTTTGTACTGAATCCTTTCCAGCGATATGCTACAAGCTTGTACTTGAAAGCATTAAAATCGGGACAACACGACCGGTATTTCCGGTCTCTCGGCACTAAATCGGATTGTGTAACCAAATTGAAAAATGAAAATCGTCATAATTTTTAAAAAAGAAAGATGGAAATATAAAGTAAATTGCAAAGTTGTTTGTCAAGACAATGTCTACCGATTGCTGTAATATTTTCTAGGGTCTGACGTCACATAGCCGAGAACGGGGCCGAAAACCATTATCGGTCAAATTTTGAACCGGTATAACAGAATAACCATCGGAGATAGAAAAATAGTGTCAACAGCAAATATGCTTCATTTTACATGCCCTATCGATTGCAATCGAGTTTTTTCTTCTAGCACTTCCGTTTCTCCTTTTTGACTCTAGTGCTACATTTTGATGTCCAAGGTTCGAAACCTTGATATCAATCGATTTAATGACCAGAAATGAGCAACTTTTGTTCTTACATATATATTCCATATCTGTCCGGTAACGTATTATAAGTGAAACTCAGTTATTGGGCTCTGGCACAAACAAGGGCACACAATCCGCTTGTATTCAGCTGAGTTATCAATTTGACCAATATTTCAAACTCTCTGTACCGAATCCTTTCCAACGATATGCTACAAGCTTGTACTTGAAAGCATTAAGATCGGGACAACACGACCGGTATTTCCGGTCTCTCGGCACTAAATCGGATTGTGTAACCAAATTGAAAAATGAAAACCGTCATAACTTTTTAAAAAAGAAAGATGGAAATATAAAGTAAATTGCAAAGTTGTTTTTCAAGACAATTTCTACCGATTGATGTAAAATTTTCTAGGGTATGAAGTCACAGAGCCGAGAACGGGACCGAAAACCATTTTCGGTCAAATTTGGAACCGATATAACAAAATAACCATCGGAGATAGAAAAATAGTGTCAACAGCAAATATGCTTCATTTTACATGCCCTATCGATTGCAATCGAGTTTTTTCTTCTAGCACTTCCGGTTCTGCTTTTTCACTCTAGTGCTAGATGTTGAGGTCCAAGGTTCGAAACCTTGATATCAATCGATTTAATGACCAGAAATGAGCAACTTTTATTCTTACATATATATTCCATATCTGTCCGGTAACGTATTATAAGTGAAACTCAGTTATTGGGCTCTGGCACAAACAAGGGAACACAATCCGCTTGTATTCAGCTGAGTTATCGATTTGAACAATGTTTCAAACTCACTGTACTGAATTCTTTCCAACGATATGCTACAAGCTTGTACTTGAAAGCATTAAGATCGTCATGACTCTTTAAAGAAGAAATATGGAAATGAAACATAAACAAGTTTTTTAAGACAATGTCTACCGATTGATGCAATTTGTTCTAGGGTCTGACACAACAAAGGCCGAAAACAATTTCCGGTGAAATTTTGAACTAGTATAACTAAGGGACCATAGTAGATAGAAAAATAGTGTCAACAGCAAATATGCTTCATTTTACATGCCCTATCGATTGCATTGCGTGCTTTTCTTCTAGCACTTCCGGTTCTACTTTTCTACTCTAGTGCTAGATTTTAAGGTCCAATGTTCGAAAGCTTGATATCAATCGATGTAATAACCAGAAATTAGCTATTATGTTCTTACATATATAATCCATATCTGTTCGGTAAAATGTTATAAGTGAAACTTAGTTTTTGGGCACAGGCAAAAACATGGGGAGACAACTCGCTTGCATTCAGTCGAGTTATCAATTTGACCAATGTTTCAAACTCTCTGTACCGAATCCTTTCCAACGGTATGGTATAAGCAAGTTTTTAAATGCATTAAAATCGAGACAACACGACCGGTATTTCCGGTCTCACGGTACTATAGCAGATTGTGTTACAACTATGAAAAATTTATTCTGGGGTCTGACGCAACTTTTGTTCTTACATGTATATTCTTCTCCTTCATATGTGACCCCAATACACAGTATCTAGCTGTGCTGATAATTTGTTCCCTTGAGTGCTCCTGCAGTGTCTAGTTAAGGTCCTTGACCAGATGATTTAAAGTTTGTTATGCATTGATCTTCTGGGATAGAAGCCCGCCGTATCAGCTTGTGTATTAGATGTTAGAGAGTCAGCACCCAAAATACACAGCATAGGGTTTTTGGGTCAACATTTCTTTCAAGTTGCCTTTAATGATTATTTTCATTTTTTTAATTTATCATTAAGGTAAATTTCACTTACATTTGAATACATTTTTATGATTTTTTGTAAACACTATAATTTGAAGATTTTATGATAGCATAACGCGATTATTTTCACGAACGTTTTTGATTCCGGTAATCGTCTCAAAACCTTATCAGTCTTCGCAGTGGTTTTGATTTAGGTGTCGTCATATTTTTGTGCTTTCAGGTAAAATATGGTTCTTGAAATAAGGATGAGAAGATTGAATCTGGGTAAGTATAGTCTAACAACTGGGTCTGACGGGTCACAGGTTCGCAGAATCCATTTATAAGAGATATCAGCAAATCGGAAATCCACGTGTCAATTTTAAAAGAAAATGTTATGTTATAGGTACAGATAAAAAGCGGATTAGCGAAGTGGAAAAGTCGTAGGGTCATAAGCCTGTATATGAACATTTCATTAAACGCAAGTTCGAGAGTCTCGCATCAAACTAAAACGTTTGTTTGTAAAAATATTAAGGGTTCTATAATTACTTAGTGTTATAGTTTGATTCTTTTTTATGTGGCCTGCGAAACATTGCAGACACGTAGGGATCACTTTTTATGTCGTCGTTGTCGTCGTCGTCGTTGTCGTCTTCGCAGTTGTCGTCACACTTCTTTTCCGGCCTGTATCGCATGTTCTACAGATGCCAATTTGAGATATGGAACAGACCTGATGAGAGGAAATGTCATGCATATGGTCCATAGCTCTAACATCAGTATTTCAGAGTTATTCCGCTTTTATATATTTTTGTCCTGCAAATAAGTCCTGTTCTACTGATGCCATTGGATTCAAACTTCACACTCGGAACTGGCCTGATGGGAGGAAATGTCATGCACAAGGTACATAACTCTAACATCAGTCTTTATTGGAAGTTATTCTCCTTTTTCATAATTCCTTGTCCGGCCAATTATCCCCCGTTCTACTAATGCATTTGGATTGAAACTGTACATATGGAAAGGAAATGACATGCACAAGGTCCATAACTCTGCCTTCAATATTTCTGAGTTATTTCCCTTTTCATATTTCCTGTTCCTGTCTATAGATTATATCCTACTGATGCAGCTGAATTGAAATGTTACATATAGAACAACCATGATGAGAGAACGCAGTATGCACAAGGTCATTAACTCGGGCATCAATACAGTAAAACCTCTCTAAACCGAATAAGGTTGGTGACAGCTGAACATTCTAGTTTAGAGGGGTTTCCAGTTTTGAGGGGATTTCTATTTCCAGCCCGTTGGTAAGTTTCTAAGTATTATTCATCATTTTGGAAAACCAATAGGGTTAGATGAAATAACTCAGATTTCCTGTTATTGGTCTACTTCGACAGTTATCACACCGAGTAAGATAAATAAATATATTGAAGCTTCTCAGCCCTGTTTTTATGGTAATGGCATAAATGATCAAGGGCATATCGTTTTGACCGTTTTGCTTGTCTGATCATAATTTTAACAAGGGATACAGTATAACTATATTTTCAACTAGTAGAGATACAGGTTTCATATGCAATTCATGAAGCTGCAACAGTTGCGTCACATCATGTTAGGATCATGTCTCAAGGTCAAAGGTCATATTTTGACGTCAGCGGAGACGCTGCGGGCATAATGTTTCATTAGTGCATCTTCTTTTCTACTGCATTATTTGTCTGCTCTGTTGGTACACTTTGGCAATTATTCTCATTATCATTTTGTCTTAGTTTCACACTTCTTACATATAGATCATGGTCCAATTTACGTAGCATCGTAGCTGGATTAATACAACAGGCTGTTAACGCAAACACGACTTCGAATAAGGTCACTCTTTGTTATTCTTCATCGACATAATTAAACGAAGCCACGTGATTGTGTTTAGCAGTGTTAGCAATAAGCCACTCCCCCTGCAATTTGATCTGACTGTTTGGATGCATACGTGTGAGTATGTTTGGAAGTACATGCCAAGTTATTTGAATTACTGGGGTTTATGACAAGTGCATTTTAGGCCTGAAATATGTCATATTCGGGATAGTGCTGCTAAACACTCATTATTATTATTATTTTAAAATCGAAAGATGCATCAGAATGTTTTATCGCAATCTTTGTTTGGTGTCTGTGTGTACACGCAGTATGTAAATGTTTGTCGTTGTGTCCTTCACCAACCAGGGGCCGCCCAACTGTGTAGTCCATGATCATGCCATTTAGCAGAAACAATGTCAGCTTGAATAATATCAATTAGGAAATAACAGTTAACATACTGATGGAAGTGTTGATATTGTGAGATGAAAGTATATTCTGTCACAAACGATCTGAATTCTTACCAAAGAAAATGGGCAAGTGGAAAAGACAACTTGACAATATAAACCCCGATAAGTTTCTCAATAAGTGTATGAATATTTTAAATCATGAACTATTTTTCCTAGGGATTTATTTGTATATTATTCACTATTTGTGCACTCTGCGAACACTCCTGTAGAACACGGTTAACTTTTGCCATTATAAGAGCTGGAGTGCAACGTGAAGACAGTTATGACAAGTCATTGTTATATAAAGCCATTTTGTTTGGACTAATCTACACCGTAAGTACTCTATATTTACTAATTTGCAAGTTTTATTCTTTAAATGCTTAATGCTTTACGCAATGCCTAAATTATGTTTTGATGAAAATGTACACTCTGTTCAGACATAGACGGACCCAGTCTTATAGGCTGAGGTCAGTTTTATTTACAGCACTCGGTAACATTTTCAGCTAATTTGACCATGTACATGATGCTGTTTCAACAATCAGTAATATCTAGATCGTACCTATTCCATTATGTTGATATTCAATATTGTTTTGCAGATAAGAGAATCATAAATTGCAGAATTATCCACAAAATACTAGTTTAATACGTGAAATATATGTCGCGGAAAATATATCTCCATTGCAACCAGTATAGTCTAGTCTCATCAAAATATGTAGGAATATATCTTTAACCAGTTCAGAGTTTGCAGCATAAATTCTGAAAATGGGTGATCTCGGCAATTTGTACAACTATTGTTATAAATCAAAGTACCTTATATTTGAGATGAAGTCATTGCCAATGTGACCTTTGAAAAATAGTTTGTGAAACTCAGAGTGCCGACCATATGTAGAGATGGCTAGGGTCTACCCTGTTTGCATACACCTCCGTTAAGGAACACTTGGCATAGATGGTTTAAGCTGCTACTTGTATGGTCTGACGGTATGGTTATACACTGTATTAAAGACTATAAGTATATAAAATCCCAAGTAGTGGTACAAACCCCTTTGACTCTAATATAGATGAAACATGCACAGAAACTGCGTGAAACCAGTTCAGTTTAAGAATTAGTGTGTCTTACACCTTGTTTCTACATATGAAATAACAATAAGCATAATAATACTTATTGCATTTGCATTTATCATGGAAAATTAGATTGCAAATTAAAAGTTGATTGCAAATTATCAGAAGATTAGACCTCGAGCTAGTTGCTCATATTACTTCTTAACATGGACGTATAAACTTTCACTAAGACATGAGATATCTTTCAAATATTAATTTACTTGAAAACTTGGCATCATAAAGTGGCAACAGTGTAGCTTGGTATTTGAGTTCGTCTGTAATTTTCTTATCGCGTGAGATTCATCACTCCACTCTTAAAGCTATAGTATTACTCTCGTAATATGACCTGATACTCGTTTCATGTTCCGTTTACTATTGTCGGTAACCTTCTGATAAATTTACGAACGTATTCAATATCAATCAATAACATACTTGGTAATATACATTCATCCCGAAAAATGCACTATAAGAATGCGAACTCCCGCGTAGCTTAATTGGTAAGGTATTTGAACACTGTTCCGACGGATGGAGGTTCAAATCTCATTCATTGTTTTAAACAGTATTTTTGTGACACATTAAATGTCATTACTTTTGCTTTAGATAATGTTAGTAATTATTATTGTTTAAAAATGACAATTTATAAGTCAAAAAAGACATTACATGATCAGTGAGTACAATAGAAAGTTATAGGCATCTGCGGGTTTGAACACTTGCCATCGCACATTCCATTTAAACACACTAGCCACTACGCTAACAGTGCATACTTTTATATACAAACATTATTATTATGTTTTTTTTTGTTCTGCTATTTTTGTCAAAGAGTATTACGAACAATCCCGATAAACACGCCGAAGATTAATTGAGTATAATGTCAAATTGGGAGAGTAATAAGATATTGTAATATTTCGGTTTGACTTCATAAAGAAGGCGATGGACGATAATAAAGTGATACAGTGGATTTAAACGACAAAGTTTGTTTTGTACAACTTGTATGGTTGTGGTAGAGAACGACTACTAACAAGACCAGACCATCAAAGCTATAAGTTTCTCTTATAGAAGCTATTTATATGAATCGGCACTTTCTAAGTTTTTGTTTGCACTGGGGTTTTGGGGTAACTTAAACAGTATTTCAGTCATATTGCAACGTCCTGCTAATTACAGGTGGATTGACGACACACACGGTTTTTGTGCACGGAACAGATTGCATTGTTTCGTGCAAAGAAAGTCATGCGGGTACCGCAAGTCATTTTGAAGGCTAGTTCAAATGATCATGCTTTCCTATATATTAGATGTCCAAGGTATAGATCCGTCGATTTTATCGTTTTACAAATGCCGTTACAGTACGCCGTGACCGTGATTAAAATTAGATGAATTTACTAAATTGTTTTGTTGGTTTGTTAATAATTATCACTGGTGGCTTGTATTAGTCAGCAGATATGTTGACAGGTTTTCCTCCCCTAACGAGTATCTACTTAAAGAGCAGAATTAAACATATAACACAGAATTGTTTTATTCCTAATGTAATATACGTATTTCATTACTTCTAATTAAATCTTTGACAACAAAATAGAGATTAGAAGTGCATAGTGCCGTTAACGTTAAAGTATCACAACAAACACAGAAAACCATTTCCATGAGCTAAGGGTAATTATACATTTATTTACAATATGTAATAAGCACCCTTAGTTATTTATTAACACATATACAGAGAGAGGTAGGTAGATACAAATACAGAGGTAGGGAAGAGCATATGAAGAAGAGAGAGAGAGAGACAGACAGACAGACAGAGACAGAGACAGAGACAGACAGACAGACAGACAGACACACACACACACACACACACCACACACACACACACACACACACACACACACATACGCACGCACGCACGCACGCGCGCGCGCACGCACGCACGCGCGCGCGCACACACACACATCTCCTAAACTGTATGCTGGATTTTTACCAAACTTGGCAGGAATGTTCATTGGGCCAACCTCTTCCAAATTGGTCAAATAATTGTATTCAATGATAGCTACCGTATTTGGTATGTAGCATAATCTAGTGAATATCTGCATAATTTTTTCAAGGTTTGCCCCTGGGGTCAAAATTTGCACAACCTCGGGGGTCACAAGTTTTACCCTAGATTATATAGTAAAAACTTTAAAAATCTTCTTGTCAGAAACTGAAAGGCTTACAGCTGTGCTTATTTTGGCATGTAGCATTATCTAGTAGACATTTACCATGATTGTTCGTATTAAGCTCATGTGATCAAATAGGGAATAATATGTTAGTGCCGTAGATGGGACGCCTTTAAAATCCGACGAGGGGAGAAATTAGTTGAGGCTTACCTATTATTCGATTTACCCAGTCAATTTAGTTATATCTGTTTACATAGACTCATCAAACATAACAATTTTTAATTTTTTTGCATTGAAAATGCGGTTTTTCGACCAACGGACCTCCCTTCTCATTTTCATTTCTAAAGACGTAAATAATGAGCTACTGTAGAGGACTTACATTACGAGAGGGCAAAACGTGGTTGAATTTGAAAAATAAGATCATTTGAATCGTGAGTCGATATTTTAATTCAAACAGACATGATTATATTCTCCCGGAGGCTCTCTGGTATGGAAGGGGTCACCACCAAAAATATTTTTTAACAGATATGTTGCATATTGTAGTTTCATAAAATGCAAAGTTTACAACTGCAAATGCGACAGAACAGGTATAACAGAAATACATAGTTGAAAGTCCAGAAGTTTCACATCTTGCAACTGCTCCCATGTTTATTTTTACACTGAACGAATACATTTCTTCAAACTGTGAAACGTTTCACGCGTACATCCTACACGTCGCGGAAGTCGACATGTAATGTGTAAAGTTGACAAGTACAACATTTCACGCGGTGAAAACTCGCCTCAACAGGGAACCAGTTCTTTATAAATGAATGGCCGAGAACCAGACTGTAGAGTGCACTGATAAAATGTCTACTGCTAGAAGGTAGGTAATCCCAGCATAGAATGATTATTTAAACTTTATCAAAGTTTAAAACGCTTCTTGTACAACAATTTAATACAATGAAAAACAACGGCCGGCTTTATAAGTCAGTTAATTATTCAATTGAAATGATAAAGATTTAAATGTCTGCAGACTGCATACAGAATATATATTTTGCGATGTGTAGGCCCATACTGTTCTATATACATCAGTAACATGTAGATTATGTACCAACTGGGGCTCATTGGAGATAATAGACTGTAACATGATTAAGTTGCCTTGCTATTTACGTTAATGATGTTAAAAGGATGTTTATGTTATCTGTATATAATACAGAATACAATAAGCCAATAAGAGCCGTCTGATCATGGTTGTTATATTTTCTGGTCCTTCGGGATCATTAGTTTTCATGTTATTAGTTTTGAAAATTGAATACTGCTTAAGCCGGTGCTAGGGGCGTGAGTAGTGTTGCACTTTTAATTACTACTCATGAACAGACTCAATAAAAACGAGTCTGCAATTTTCTCTTTTTGCATTTCTACTTTTATTTCGAGGGATCACCCATTTTCAGATTATTAGTTCACATATATGTATGTTTGTGTACTCTAAATGGTGATATCGTGCTTCTTTCGGTTTTAACGATATCCCGGCAGACGGCAACCATCACAAAATTAGTATGATGTCTTAAGCTCGTTGATAACACTAGATCAGGATCTTCTCTGTTTGCTAATAGGATTAGAAATATATATTTATTCTTCGTAAAATGGCTACAATGTTACAGAGACATGTATGTATATGTCTCTGAATGCCTCACGTTCCATATTTCATTATAACTATTTTGGCCATGAATACTAGTACATGTATTCATTAGATATTGATATTTGTAATAAACATATAACTTGGAGAGGGTGAAGAGACTCGGTTTTATTAACAAATTACACCATAAATACACCTTTCTGCGCTTTAGCCAACAGAGTAGACCAAGATCAGACAGCCCTTTTAGGAGACGTCTGATCAGGGTTTGTTATGTTTGCTTCTGGCATACTATAGATATGAGGCTACAGTTTCTGCCATGGCCAAACATTCCTGTGTTCATGTGCTAATATTGAGCATATATTATTAGGGTTAACCCTTTACCTCATATTGACGCATTTTCCGATATTTTTCTTACAAAGAACATGTAGACCCAATTCAGACAGCTCCTATAGATGTCTCAGGGTCTTACATAAAGGGTTATACTTATTAATCCTTTTTTATCATAAAAACCTAATTTTATTTGCAGGTGAGAGGAATTTTGACCCACATTGACACAAACAAGGACATGACATGCCATGCAGTTTTCTGGAACAGTGCCTACTTTGCTTCAATTGCCAGAACTATGGAGAATATGATTGCTTTATTGACAAAGAGCTTTCAATTTCAAAATACAGTTATTGTCACAACAAAGCAAGACCAATGTAACATATTTATCAACATCTAAGCAAGAATTCATCTAAGTATGAAAAGCTTGATCAGTTGGTGCAGTCTTTGTGATACAGTGTATATGAATTGTAAATGATCTCCAGATGGAATTTTCCCGTGATATATTTATGAAGAAAATTTGGATAAATGTATATGTACCATTTTATTGTAAAGAAATTGGGTCAAAGACAGTATGATGGTGATTCCAAACTGGAAAATAGTTCGTCATGATGAGAGAGCTGGTCAGGACTCTGAAGCTTGATGTTTTTTCAAAACATTGGGACATATCAAAAAGCAAAAGCTACATGTATGCTAACGTTTCGTAAAAATGAGCAACAAGCAAGCCGTTGAATATGAATAATCTACATGAATATGTACTGAACTGCTTTGGATACAAACAGCCGGTGTTTGATGATCAACCTAATAGATGATGCTCAGTTTGTAAAAGTTGACATGTCATAGCGATCAAGTTTTGATATCAGCTAAGCATTTACTCCATAAATATTCATGCAAGAAAAAATGACATCATGAATATTGATGAGCTGAATTCTTATAATGGCTTTATAAACACATGAAATTGGCCATAGCAGAATCTGTAGTCAGATCTATATATGCCATAAACTCATAAGCAAACAGTATATACCCTGATCAAACGGCTCCAACAGGAGTCATCTGGTCTGGGTCTACACTGTTTTCAAAGGCACAGAAAGGCGTATTGATGGAGTAAAGGGTTAACACTGTATGAGTGGTATACAAGGAACAACAATCAGATGGTGATATATAAAATAACGGCTAAATGTCTGTTTCTAGGCGAGGATTTAGAGGGGGCGGAGCCGGCGTACGCCCCCCCCCCCCCGAAAATTGCCAAAACATTTTTTTAGTAATATTTTATATCTATATACAGTAAGACCTCTCTATAACGTCCACGTACGTGTGTAAATTAGTTGGTATTTCGAGCAGGTGGCTGCTTAAAGCATGGTGAAAGTAAAACAGAAAGCTCCCATTGGATCTGGTTAAAAATAATTGATGTAATTTAGTGGTCGTTGTATCTACTAAAATCAATAAAACAATGATTCAGTAGGATTAAGCTCTTTTTCAACATGTATTACAAACACACTATTTATTTATGTCATCAAACATAAAAATCTACGCCCCCCCCCCCCCACACACACACACTTCCAAAAACATTTCTACGCCCCCACACCCCTAATCTGAAATCCTGGATCCGCACCTGGTTTCTAATAATTTTTATTGTCCCTCTCCAATAACATTGCTCAATTGATATACCTTTGCAAAAAGGGTATATCAATATCAGACAGAATGATGTGACAGCCGTTTGATTGGGGCCTGCTCAGTTTGCTCATGGAATAATATTTAATTTAAATGATCAAATATTTTCATCCATGACCCAAATTTCTTGTGATAGCCATTATGAAAAAAAATACAATCAATATTTATGATGTCATGTTTTCATGGAACAAAGGGTTTCGAAACATAATTTATTCTAAATCAAGAATTATCAATATACATGTATCTATATGACCTTTTATTATTTTAACCCTTTATTTCATGAATATTCATGTAAGAAATAATTACATAATGAATATTAATTAAATGTGTAGCTTAACACTTCTCTTGCTGAATTTTAAAATACATTTCTCCTTCTTTACCAATGCCCTGTTGTATAATTACATATATATTCACTGCACAAGTATTTTACTGAGCAATCACTGCTGTGGAGTGCACTGGTTGCACAATCACTTTGTAAATAGTGCATACCCTGATGAGATAGCTCCTGCAGGAGCTGGCTCATCTGGGTCTTCACTATTTACAGGTATGTATATTGACGTGAATAGCAAGCGAAGGTTTAATTGTTATAACAGCACTTGAACAGTTTTTGCCATGGCAGGGACAAGAATCATATCTGATATTTCATCTTAACCCTTTCCTCATCACTATTCATGTATTAAAGAAATAATATTTATTAGCTGAATTATTAAACTAAACTTCCCAATGATTGTTTTTGCTCCGACAAAAACTGTAAAATCAGAGCTATATCATGTCAAAAGCAAACGGAGCAGACCTTGATCAGACGGCTCCTGTATGAGCATTCTGATCTGGGTCTACTGTTTGCAAATTTGTGAAAGGGCAATTATACAAGGGAAAGAGTTGAGCAAACAGAGCAGACCCTGAGCAGATGGTCCTACAAGAGCATTCAGATATTGGTTTACTCTGTGGCAAAGGCGTCAACAATATTTATACATGTATACGGTAAAATATTTGGAAATGGGATACGCAAACAGGACAGACCCACTGATTAAATAGCTTCTACTTGAGCTATCTGATCTGAGACTATTCTGTTTGCAAAGGTGTTCATTTGAAGTAAAGAGTTTTATACAAATAAACGTATGTTTATGACTTGTATAAGTATGAAAAGGTTCTTATTATTATGTTGCTTTGTAAGGATTAAACATTTGAATATTGAAATTCAAAAGAGGAATGGTCCAACATTGTTTAACTGTAGATTCCATTCATTACACATAAGGTATAAATTTGCTAGATGATTTTGAAAGATACACCGTGAAGACCCTGATCACCGTGGCCCAGTAAGTCAGGATCCCGGGTTAGCCCCAGTCTGGCTGCATGTTTTTTAACATTCCTGTTACACTTATCAACAACGATATGATTTATACCATAACAAGAACACTTCTAATGAGAGAAAAATACCAAACAATGTTCCAAACTATCTAAAGTTATGATTTGTTATCTTCCCGAAAAATAGAAGATCTACGACTCGGCATAGTTAAATCCCAACGATTTAGATCTAGATCAAGGATCTAGATATATTTAAATTTTAGATGATTGTGAATAGATGTAGATCTAGTTGATATTGATATGATCTAGATAGATCTAGATCTATTCTAAAATACATTTACTACTGTAGATCTAGATCTGCTAATGTGCTGTACAGTAGCTTGGAAGCTTTTTTAAAACAATTTTAAAAAAAGCATGAATAATCTAATTTATACCCGTGGCATTCCTTTAACCCTTTCCCTTCTGTAAGCGCATTTTGACGCATCTGCAAACAGAGTACACCCAGAACAGACAGCTTCCATAGGAGACCATTTAGCGTTTAGCGATAAGAATTAAGAATACAGAATGAAGAATATAGAATGAGGCATGTAGAATAAGGCGGCTAGCTTCTGAGAGTGCGAATGGAATATAAGATTTTTGAAAAACGGAAATATATAAATTGTATTTAACAACATCGAAATGAGATTTATATCTAAATTAACAACCAGCATCATAACTATAAGTTTGGCCCAAGTACCGCTCCATAGTACATGTAACATGTTAAAATGTGAAGATAAACGTGTTGCGTAACATGGTGCATTTTAACATGACGGATTCTTGAAAAATGAATCGCAGTTGTGTTTGCAGATGTAAACTTTGCATTTAAGAAACTACAACATGCAGCATGTCTGTTAAAAATTATTTTTGGCGGCGATTCCCTTCCATATTCTGGTCAAATTCGAGTTCCGTCGTCTCGGTTTCTATTTTTAGTTAGGGCTAACGTCACTCATAAATCGATGAACTGAACAGGCTATATTTAGGTCTATGACAATCACCGCCCCTGTAAGAGTATCATGAGAGTGAAAAGAAAACATTTACTATTTATCTGTCAATCTTTGCTTCCTGGCTTGATTTTATCAAAAACGTGTTTCGCCAGCGGTGAATTAAATTAAAAGACCGGACAAATCAATGTAACTTTGTATGTGGCCTCAGTGGCGTAATCGGTAAGCACGAAGTCTCTAGATAGAGTGATTAAATGGTTTTTTTGTAGAATCAGGCGCGGGTTCGAATCCAGCTATAGCCATTTATTTATTTTTATTTTTTCTTATTTGAATAATTCTTTTGGTGAATGTTCTGTTATATCTACTCCGTCAATATAACATTTATGCATATTTACAGACAATTTGCGAATGGGAAGTTAGACCCCTTGTATATAGTATAACACTAAATCGACCCAATCATTTTTTGTGACCTTTAGACCATGTAGACCCACGAAATGCCCCCCCCCCCCTGTGCCCCTATCTATGTCTGTCTTTCTGTCTATCTGTTTGCCTTTTCCCCTATCTGTCTCTTTCACAATCAGTCTCTCTGTCTCTCTGTCCTTGCCTTTGTCTCCTTCATTGTAAGTCTTTGTCTATCCGTCTGTCTGTCTGTCTGTGTCCCTGTCCCTATCACTGTCAGTCCCCTTCTCTCTCCGCTCACCCCTCCGAGTGTCTATTTGTCTGTTTGTCTGACTGTCTGTTTGTATATGTATATGTATATTTGTTTGTCTGTCTGTCATACAGTCTTTCTGTCTATTTGTTTCTCCGTCTGTCTGACCGTCTGTCAACCCGTTTGTTTTCTGTCTGACTGACTCTATATGTCCTTTTCCCATATCTATATATATATATATCTCTTTCGCTCTCTCTTTATTCTCCTTCTCTTTATATCGCTATCTCTGTCTGTATGTCTGTCTGTCTCTGTCTGTCTATGTCTATCTGTTACTGTCTCTCCTCCCCTCATTCTCACCTTTCTAGCATTAGTGCTTGAAACTCGAAATACATGTACATATTCGTATTTGTACATATCATTGATTCTCAAGTTATATTAGAACTGACTGGATTTATTCTTTTGTTTGTATTTCTAATTTTCAACATGTTCATACATATACTGAGAGATATTTTCGTCTGTCGGACTGTTTGTCTGTCTGTTTGTCTGTCTGTCTTTCTGTATCTGTCTGTCTGCCTCGATCTATATCTGTATGTCTCTCTTTCCCTGTTTAGCTCTCACTCTCACTCTCTCTGTTTCCCTCTGTCTGTGTGTCTATTTCTCCCTCCTCTCTCCTCTTCTCTCTCTCTAGTTCTCTATCAATGTATATGTCTCTCTGACTGTCTTTCTTTCTGTTTGTTTGTCTGTTCTCTGCTCTCTGCATGTTTCTCTCTCAATCGCTGTCATTGCCACTGTCTGTTTGTCTGTGTCTCTTTATACGGCTCTCTGTTTGTGTCCCTGTCTCTTGCCATGTCTCTGTCTTTCTGTATGTCTTTTTATCTCACCACTCACCCCTCCGAATGTTTGTTTGTCTGTGGGTCTGTCTGTCTGACTGTCTGTCTGTTTGTATAACATTATGTCTCTGTTTGTTTGTCTGACTTTTTGTCTGTCTGTCTCCGTGTTTCTCTGTATGTTTGTATGTCCTTATGTATGTCTTTTTCTCTGTCTGTCTGCCTTTCACTCTCATCTTTCTATCTCGCAATCTCACTCTCTTTCTCTCATTTCTCTATATGTCTATCATCGCTCTCTCTCTCTCTCTCTCACTATCTCTCCTCCCGGTATTTCCGTGTCGGTCTCTCTGTCGCTCACTTTCTCCTTTTTCATCTCAATGTTTCCCCATGATTCTCTCAAGCCTCTGTCTCTCTCTGCCCTCTGTCTCTTCCTGTCTTTCTCTTTGACTCTGTCTGTCACTGTCTGTCTTTCTGTGTGTCTCTGTTTCTCTGACGCTTTCTCTTTCCATGTCTCTGTCTGTCTGTTTCTGTCTGTCTGTCTCTGTCTGTATCTGTCTGTCATTCTCTGTCCCTTTTCCTGTCTCTGTGTCTGTCTGTCTGTTTATCGCTCTGTGTCTGTCTGTCTGTGTCTCATTTTCTGTCTAGTTTTCTCTCTCACGCTCTCTTTGTCTGCCTCTGTGTCTCTGCGTATCTGGCTGTCTCTCTGTCAGTATGTATGTCTATCTGTATATCTCTCTTTGTTCTCTCTTTCCACTCACCACTCTGATTACTGTATGTC